>JAIPRN010001604.1:0-42478 GCA_025469175.1 Geopemphigus sp. TES_GeoC_2020
TATATAAATGTGTGTGTGTGTGTGTGTGTTTATGTGTAAATATACGTATAATAAATATAGTTACTATAATGTCTACAACAAAATAAATATAATTATATAATACGCTACAATATCTGTGTAGTGTTTTCAAATTATTATGATCGACCGTCGTCGAGTATTCCGAGATATCATACAAGTGTATTACTAAATACAGTAAGTAAAGAACTCGAGAAATGTTGTTAACTTTACGTGTGCTCGAAATTACAAGTTTAAATGCTCAGGTATATTTTTATATTCCAACGGAAAAAAGTTTTTACAACGTATAAGACATTTTTGTTTCAGAATAGAAATAATCATTTAATATAAGTACTTACTGGGTTTTCGGACGTTATGAATCGTATTATTTGTGAGTAAAAATAAAAAACCGAAATAATAGTCGTCACGAAATTCTGTGCAACTTAAAAATTTTATGAAAATTTTAAATATCTTCCAAAAATTGTCTAAATCGTATCACGTTCAAATTTTATAACAAAATTGAATAAGAGTGGGAAATTTTATCGGTTCGAAACGTTATATTTCCAATCTCGATCAAATAACGAAAATTTATACCTTCCAATACTCGAGCGAAATAAGGAATTTATTTCAAAAACATTTTCTGTAGATCATCGTTACGCGTTAATAAAACATTAAAACCATATACACATAGTGCCACTTAAAAACACCATTTGGACATTTCCATGAAGTATATATATTTATTACGATAATAACTTGCTAAATGATTTATTTATAGAAATTTGTCTACTTATATATCCTTCTGTCGCCTACTATAAATACTATACAAAGCAAATACGATCTAAAACGATCCATTTGATGATGTAAAATACAAATTAAATAATGTAACGGGAATTGTTATTATTTTACATTAAATTTTCAACTGCTTCTTATATAAATAAATAAAAATATATATATATATATATATAATAAAATGTAGTTTAAAACTTTCTCAGAAAGACATGTTTTATATAACTTTCGATTTTGTGATTATGACTATTGTCACGATATACCGATATACTAATATGTAAATTACTATTAATTTAACTAGATACAATAAAATGTAAAATAATATTGTAAAACTTTCCTTATAACCGTACAAACGAACTTTGGTTCGACGAATTTATACATAACTACTGAAACGTTACGTTTATAAAGCTTAATATAATTTTCTCAACATTGAAGTTTCGAGTTGATCAAATAAACATTTTGTATACAACCAAAAAACGAGTGTTAAATCTTTTCTCGGCATAAGAAAAATCAATATATTTTTTTTCATTCGATCGTTCAAGTGTTAATAGATAGTGTATGACATAATTAAAATAAATAGACTGTCTGTCATTTGTTAGCCATGTTATTTTATGGGTTGTGTTATATTTTATATTAATAAAGCCGATATTGATTGTTTATATGTAAACGTAAACATGTTGATACAGTATAGAAGTATATTTCATACACTTTTCTTTCTTTTATCGATTGTAAAGCATAACAACAATAACAGCAATAATAATAATAATAATCAACTGATATCATTAAAAATATCTAGCGGTGTCGGTAAAGTCGAGTTTACGCAAGCATACAAACAAAAGATTTTGCATTGTTAAATATAATTAATAAACATACGTATATATGGAAATTTTTGAAAATAAATTTTCCGATAAATTTATTTCGAACGGAAAATACACCCGTTACTACCGTATGTATATCAAATATATCGTAGACCATTTATATGCAATATTTTAAATGATTACGAGATGATAAAATCAAATTTCAAAATCAAAACATACGTGTTTTCTATTTTTTGACGGGTTACCTTAACCGCAAATTTAATAATACCGATGGTGATTTGTCAACAAAAAATATAAATCACTCTCTTTCAATTTTTATGGTGTATATGTTTTTTACAATGTTAGCGATCGAAATTATATTAATATCAGTTTTCTATTTAGTTGGATCACTTAGAAATTTAAAACTTAAATAACAAAATAGTGGTTTTGATAAATATTTCTAGAATAAATATACAAACTCGTTTTATTCGTTTTCCTAAAATTTCATATTATTATTCTCGTAATTATTAAAAAATCTTTGCATACAAGGCCATCAAATACATTCAGTATTTTAACTACAATATCTTAGTATTTTTGTTACAATTAAAATACAAATTTTTTTTAGGGAAGAGAAAAAAATTAATTTCCTAAATATTTTGGAATTCACGTAAAATTCTAATTAGTTTTCAAATACATAACCATAAAATACAAACAAAATAATATACCAACTGGAAACTGTATAACAAAACGTCAGAACAAAAGGCCTATTGGAATTAGTACTTATTGATTATTTATTTGTACATACAAACGATATTATGAAGCACATGATTTGACCTATAAATGGTTTAAATTGAAATACTCTAAACCCTATAGTACGTTACAATAATAATAATATCATCTCGCTAAATTGTATTTACGTCGCTGTGTCCCATGAACTGGCTTATTTTTGTAACGAAATCTCACACACATACATATATATATATATATTGTTTTTTTAGAGATTTTTACAACAAAATAAGTTGAGTTGTTGGAGAAAAAAAAAAGAAGAAAAAAGCACTACACTCTTATCTGCGGCAATAGGCTGAAAAGACGATTTATTGTTACAATTAGAACGAAATAATTAACAAACAGCTCGATCGATTAGTACAAAAAGAAACGCGTTAAACTTTAAATTTAAATAGACACCAATAAAAATCACTATAACGCACTGTCCGGATGGCAAAAGATCCATACGTTATTCATACGCACTTGCAACAAAAACAAAAAAAAGAACAAGTGACAGCTCGAGGCGGCCATAGCTCGGGCCGGAGCCACGGAACGCTGGGAAGAACCATTGGACTTTCGTCACAATGGCTTCCCTCTACCAAACTAGCTTTCCGAGGCCAAGCCGACCCGACGGCCACCTCGTTACATTATTACGGCTCAAACATACTCCCCCCACGGGAAGCTATGCTTCGCATGCTATTGGGGCCGTAATTATATTAAAGTAACCAGAACAAAATAAAATAAATACACAAATGAATGATGGAAAACACGTATTCATACTTTAACTATTCCGTTGGTAATGAAACAAGTTTGACTACTGGTCTGAATAAATATCCGATGGAAGACCTCGCCGAGCTACGAATCGGTCCAACGTGGCTAAAAGGCGTCTGAGGATAGATTGGATACTATTTCTAAGTGAACAGCTTTCACTATCATACAGACGTAAGCTGCAATATATATCTTATGGACTCGAGCCTTTCCCAGCTTATGTTACCGCAAATTAAGTGGGCCTGCATATTCGACACCGACCTTGACGGACGATCTGCATGGTAATACGCGCGCCGGTGGTAAATCTGCCATCATCGGTTGCGGTACAACTGCAGCTAACTTCACGCAAACCGTACATTGTTTAATAACAGATAACTCTACGTGTGAAAATTATCCAAAACTGCTTGGAGATCAGAGAAATCATTGCGCGTGGACCAGAATGACATGTATACAGATGGCAATGATGCGCAATTAACGTTGATAAATGCGACAGCTTAGGTAATAATATTGGGTGCTTTTGATTCTTCGAGAGCTGAGCATTACGTAACCGTTCACCGACGCGGATAATCCTCTTGGAGTCAATAAACGGTTGTAGACGAGCGTAGCAGCTAGGTTATAAATTATCAGCCTTTAAATTAGCATACAAATCGGATAACGAAAGGTGTTGAGATAATCCAACAATATATATGTGATTCTTGAAGTTCAGATCTCGGTAAAAATTTATGTGCATATTGTTGACACCTATAGCAACCGATAAAACGATGCATCCAAGCAATAATCCGGAGCATTCCGTTGTACGAAGAAAATCTACTAATCCACTTCGAAGCTGTCTCCACACGTACAGCTAAAGAAATCACGTTCGTATCGGGTAGCCGTATGGCTGGAATAAGACTCGGAGAAGTGTCCCAACTGTCTTCTGCATCATACGAGAATTCTGGTCCAGACCAATACAAAGAGTGTTTGATTAATTCAGTTGGTAACATCCCACGTGACGCACAATCTGCAGGGTTGGTATTAGAACGGATATAACGCAATTGACAATGGGGTAACAATTGTTTTATCTTATACACACGATTTGAGACAAAGACCTTAAACATTGAGTGAGACTTAACTAGCCATGACAGTACTATTTAAGAACCAGACCAACCGAACACAGAGTCTATTATTACCTAATTTTTAAGGGCCATTTGAATAATACGGAGCAACCATCGAGCAAGTAAAACCGCGGCACATAACTCAAGTCTCGGCACAGTGAAATTCTTCATAGGGACCATCTTTGTTTTAGACCTAAGCAGATAGATGGATACTTTGTTATGATCAGTGGTTAAGCGCAAATAAACGACAGCTGAATAGCCTCGATCTGACGCATCGCATACACCGCATAATTTGACACGAAATGGTGAAAAAACCTAGGAATTTGAATTCTTGATAATGAAGGGAGATCATCAACAAATGTGCACCAACACTCAACCATATCCGGAGGCAAGGGATTATCCCATGACACATTTATCTTTCAGAGTTCTAACATAATATGTTTCATGTAAAACATGACTGGAGCAAGAAAACCAACAGTCATAAATTTGGGCGATAATGGACAACACATTAGGTTTAGTCGGATCTTGGGTCGATGGATGTACGTCAAATCCAAACACGTCCGTTAATGGATCCCATTGAAGTCCCAAAATAGCAAAATAGCTCAGACACAGCTATATTACGAATAATATCCAGAGCATCACCCTTTAAATAGCCTAGTAAATAATAGTACCTTTCAGTATTTGTTAAGTCCTCCCGTTGAATCGCAAGCGCGTGGAACCTATCTGGAAACACAAGCCAACTGAAACTTTCGCCATTAAAATATGGTAGAAGGATTTCAGGTAAATGCGACCTCATTAAACTATTAATACCGCCAGAATTAGCGAATGAACCTGGTCTAACTGAATACATTTATGATTATTGGCAAACCCGACGCTGTTAATCGCTGACCTATGCTTATCTAAGACTGATACAACGTGTACGTATAACGCACGCACTTCAGATTGAAAATTTGCTGAAAATTACCCATCTAAATTTAGATCTAATAGTGCATCAAGAACTGCTTGATTATTCGTTAAAAAGGATTTCCACAGTGAATCTAGATCTCCCACGGCAATTAAAAAATCGGATACTAGATCAGGAGCAACCTCTACGAGTGTAGACAGGTCATAAATGGACCTAACACAAATAATCGTACTTTCGCGTTCTATTATAGCCACAGATTTAATTCTTAGTAATCGTTGGAATTCACGCTCACTTTTTACAGACATTTCGTCAGACATGTCCGTGAATTGAAGCAATCGTAATTGAAACTACGCTCTGCTACCAGATTGAGTTGTTGGAGAAAAAAAGCAGAAAAAAAGCACTACACTCTTATCTGCGGCAATAGGCTGAAAAGACGATTTATTGTTACAATTAGAACGAAATAATTAACAAACAGCTCGATAGATTAGTACAATAATAAACGCGTTAAACTTTAAACTTAAATAGACACCAATAAAAATCACTATAACGCACTGTCCGGATGGCAAAAGATCCGTACGTTATTCATACGCACATGCAACAAAAACAAAAAAAAGAACAAGAGACAGCTCGAGGTGGCCGTAGTTCGGGCTAATTTTCGTCGCAATGGCTTCCCTCTACCAGACTAGCTTTCCCGGGCCGAGCCGACCCGGTGGCCATCTCGTTACATTAATTACAGCTCAAACAAAATGTGTAGTAATTCAATAAGTAAATGATAAATCTCACTCTCTATAAACAATTTTTAACAAAACAAGTTTTGAATTTGAGTTAAGAAATATGATTATAGCAATGGTTTTCTTTTGTTCTTTTTACTTACATAATATTATATTATCTATTCACTAGAGTATTCTTTTAAAAATTCGTAAGTCATACATAATGATATTAACTATGAACAATTCGGTCCTTACCAATTGATTGCCATTCAAAATGCTTTGAACGTTTACGTATATTTATGACGTCATGTTATTATGTTCTCGTGGTAACAGAAATCATGTACTAGTAGCGATATAATTGTAGCCTACATTGTGTTTTAAATAATTTTATTTAATAAAATTAGACGACTTTTGACTAAAATATACACATCAAGTAGCATTAGCATGTAACTTTCAAAAACAAGCGTATATATTCGTTATTTTCGATAGTTTAAGTTTCAGGATTTCCTTATAAATTCGAATTAAAAATAAAATATTATTGTTATTAATGGACTAAAATTCAGATTTATAGTGTTTCCATAATTTCTAGTCGATCGTATTTACGGCTATATATATATATATATATTAAATGTTTCTTCCTAGGATAGTGAAAGAAAATACAAATTTTTGTTGGTTTTAGGTAAATATATATATATGTATTTATTTATTTACATTTCGATATTTTTTTAATATCGGATATATTTTATGAACATTTTAACGTCATATTTCACCTATTTACTATATATGTTATTAGAAAATACGATGTTTTTAAGAATCATCCCTTCAGAGAATTGTACGTTCCAAATATTGCCTGCTCGGTTTATTGATAAATACTTTTTATTAATTAAATATCATTGGTCAAATGAAATGACGAAAATTTGTAATATCTGTGATCCCCGAAAATACTAAAATACTAAAATACTCGACAAATCGAGCCATTGTTAACGTTTTATGTAATTACAATAGTTAACGCGCGCTAATAAGAGACAATAAGAATCTATTAGAAAAATAAAATAAAATCTATATGAAAACTTACTAAGAGTAACGTTTGTTTACGTAGATTTATTAATAGTAAAAATAATTTTAAAAAAGATCTATGTTCGTAAGCTCCGTACAAATTAAATTGCTAGCGTGAGCTCAACGGATCCGTCCACCGACGCTGAGGCTCGTGTAATATAAATTATTTTTATCATACTTAACAGACAGTTGGTTATTGAAAACGGGTTCAATGAAATAAAAAATTCGACCGACCGAACACTCGTAATGCCAATGAATGTAAATAGACTTTAACAATCTACTATTACAAATAAATCTATATTATAATAGCGTATGACGTGAAGGATAAGAATAGAAACCCGATTTTAATAGTGCACGCACTGTACACGGAGTTCGTTGTGATTACGGGTAATAATTTTAATTTGTTTATTGGAGTACAAACTGTGTTGGGTTCGGACGAAAAGTTTTCAATAATTTAAGTGCGAAACTTCTATCTAAATCCAAATGTCGTTATATAGGTTAACACAAAACACCGAAAAGAAAAACTATCCATATTCTTTTATTTATGTATATATATATATATATATATAGGTATCAATATTATAAAACCGAATAGTGAATTATTAATATTTGAAGCAACATTATCAATAAGCCACTTAAATTCGAATTTAATAAAATATGCCTATCATTATAAATTAGAATTACACAAATAACTTTAATCCAAAGAAATATCTTCATGGAAAACGTTATGAATAAGAAAGAAAACAGCATTGTGTATATTTTCCGACAAGTTTACCGATACTAATCTATTACATAATAAACATGTAGGTAATTTAATTTTAAAAGAGTATCTTTGTTTTCATTTTTGTGAAATCAATTTCGTATAAGATTGATTACCACGAAAATCAATTAAAATTTCGACGGATAACGATGGTGTTTGATGATAAAGTTTTCAAATATCAATGTAACCAATAACTTAAAAGAAAAATTTTCGCATTATGTAATATTGGTACGCATATATGCGCCAATTGGTATCGAGTCCTAAATTGTTTTTAGAAACCTTTTTATTAGAATTATCGTGATTAAATTGAAGAACCTGTAAATAATTATTTGAGTAATTATTTACACTAACCTTAACAATAATTATTCAACCTATAGACTGACAACCACATACTATTCATTAATACACAGGTTCGTAACGCGTTGTTGGTTTCTTCTTCTAAACCACTTTCGAATTTTTTTCAGTACGCTGCAGTTTCTTCAAAATACGTTACAGAATCAATTTCATCATCTAAGAATTCAGTTTATAGAATTGATCGTGCGTCTCATTTTCACGTTTGACCGCTGGCAGAAAGGCCAATCATGATTATTTACAAGGCTCGTAAATTGAACTCAACGACGACATTATTTTACTAAATTTAATGTCCACAACTTTCACTAGATATCGAATGTTGTAAATAAACGAATCATTCACAATGAATTGTACACGTAAAAACGATATCGAAGTGTATTATCTCGCCCAAAATCGGTAATTTATTCCACTTTTAAATTTCCTTTGAAAATTTATAAGTGAATCATAGGAGAAATAACTCGGACTGGAAACATAAAACCACAGGAAACCTAATTAACTGATAAATTTTAAGTATAAATTTAAAAATAATTCTCTTATAAAACGAAAAAAAATTAATTGTATAGTCACAAAGTCGACAACTGAATGACACTACTTGTACCTGTCTGCCAAAAAGTATTCGTAATAATACGACGACAATACAAAAACCGATTTTTCGACAGATTTACGTGACGACTTGGAGATTCAATGCGTTAATCCACATAGTTGACCTAAAAATGAACATTAATCGTAACTAAATTCTAATACTAGTTATAAAATAAAAAATAGTTACAAAATAAAACTCGTAAATTAAGTGAATACCACCCGTAGAATTATGATAACTCGTACCTCAACGACCAGGTTATACCAAAATAGTAACGTACGCGTTTATTAACATAATTTTTTCTAATACTAGACTAGAGCTTTGCGTAGTCTAGAATATTCGGTAGTTTTCTGTCTTTCTATATCGTGATTCGTGGCGGTACAGTCGGTTTCGTTCCATTGTTTAAGTTAATAATCGTTTGTTTGTGGCAGTCTAAAAAGAAAACATTTTGATCCTCTCTAGCCTATGGAAGAACGAAGAGCTCTGCACCGGTCTTTTTAAAACATGCACCACATACAATTCATCACTAAAAATCTTTTTTATAAAATCGAAAATTCCTTGTGGAATAATTTTTGACGTCATAAATAAAACGTATTAATTCGACTTTACGTTTAGATTTATATCATATTTTTCTCATAAAATTTGCGAAATAAATATAATAAGTGAATATAGCTTAATCTTATTAAATGATATATTATATTGGAAAGACTAAAAAAGATTTTTATTTTTGATGTTATAAATATCACTTTTCTCTTTAAGATTTCAATATTAACTAAGAGTTTCGTTGCCATTATGATTTCCTCCATTTTTAAGGTCCTGAACTATTTCTCCTCGTTCTTCTTCAAAATGTAACCATTTTCCCTATAGTCTATCATACTTAATCTATTTTTAATTAGTTTAACCAAATCAATTTTGTTTTACTTTCTTCTTTTTTCCCATTTATCCTATTTCCTTTGAACAGTAGTTTTTATCAGTTTATTTCACCATTTGCTTTCCCAAGGACTTAAATTACACTTTCCGTATATTTTATGGGGTATCTTAGAATATTTAAATTGTTTGCAAAATCAATTATATGTCTATAAAGTTGGTTTACCGTTCTTTTTTGTAGTTTTTATTTATATTTCTCTAATCGTTTTTTCAGTTACTACATTACATAAATTATGTTGACCAATGTGCATCTTGTTAGTGTTAATTTCGGTCTTACTAACTTTAAGCTGTTTTTAATAATATACCAACCTCAGTTATCGCTACGATAATATTGTCCTGAATTTGTATTTAAGTTTATCCCGATTAATATTTTTTTACTTCTCAATTTAACGCGTCGATTGGTATTAATGAATTGAACGAACTATTGTCCTGATATATAACGACAAATCTTAAACTATGTTATTTTCTAGATTTCAAATATCTTTACGAAACTTTTTGTTCGAATAAAATAAAAAAGATTCTTGTTACTACAATTTACTTATACGAAGAAACGGCGATAATTTTATTTTCCGATAAGAAATCGGAGATTAAATAATTATATTTTTTATAATTGATCTATTCTTCGAAATGTATGTTCCACTTAAGTAGTTTGAAGATACAATTCAGCTAGATGTTTAAGTTTTCATCAAAAATTGTGTGACCTTCTATTTCCAAGATTATAATAAAATTTAATATTTATTTTGGCAAAATATTCATTATGCTGCGTCGAAAAATTTCAAAATAAATCTATAATTTATGTAACTTCGTAACTTTAATAATTTAAATTAAAATTTTATAATTTATTTTAATAAATTTCTTTTTGTTTCTTCTAAAGAATTTTTTTGACCTCACAAAACATTTAGGTTAATTCAATTCATGTTAATTTTATATTTATGAACAATTTTAACGTTAATGCGTACAATATTAATAATCAATAAGGAATATAAAATTTAAAAACGCGAGGAAAAATGTATTTGACTAATTAAATACATTGTACGTTAATATTGTAAATAACATTTCGAAATAATCGAGTAACATAAAAAATCCTATTAATGTTGCTATCATTATAAGAAAATGAATGAAATAAAAAAAAAACTATAAATATTAAAGTATTCGAAATATAGACATGAGTTTAAAAAATATAACGATTTCGTATATTATATAATACATTTGTGTATAATACTTATAAAAATACATAAGATAAGATATACCACTTTAAGTTGTAAATGATTATTAAAAATTATTTTAACTATTCATACATTTCTGGGATATTAATATAGTTTATAAAAAATAACTTATAATTTTATAATTTATAAAAAATTTAATTTTATAACAAAGAAATTAACATTATTATTATTATAATTATTCCTTTTTTTTACCTTTTTTTTGAAATACCTTATTTTACAGTTTTTTAATTTAATAATATTATTAGGTCAGTAAAAACCTATATATATATATATATATATATATATAGTAGACACATTTCAATTCAATCTAGTACGTGTCTCATTCATATGTTAGCTAAAAGAATTCACGATTATACTTATATTATTTATTTTAAAGTTCTCTAAAATGTGCAATTACAATTATTATAACTAAAGGTTATATTATGGTGTTTTATAATAATATTTTATTTATACCAGTTAAAAAATTGACGTTTTCGTTTTGCACTTTATATTCATACATTTTTTCTTTAGACAATAAATTGTTAAATATAATATAATAAAAAAAAACACTGAAATATTTCGTACCATGTCGACTATAAAATAAACAACAAATGATTTTGCGTCGATAAAGAATAAATTCGTTTTTAACGAGTTTCATCAAATTAAGATAATAAATTTAAATAAAATTATAACAATAACATGAAAACTTATGGACGAGTTATAAGAAAAAAACAAATTGTATTTGACATACGATTCAGTTTCGGACCAGGAAATATTTTGTAACTGGAAGTTTTTTGACTAGAAAATAAATATTATGGACAAAAATGCATTCGATACAATAATTCTATAACTATAAAAATTTTTTAGAATTTATTTAAAGACCTTATGTCATTTATTTAATTTCCTATTCGTCGAATAGTGCACAACGTGTATGAGTAAAACGAGTATAATATATAGTTATATGAGTATAACGATTTATTCTGATGAGGTCCTAATGCATTGTTCGATGGACGTATTGGATTATTTGCAATTATGTTGCGATAATAATTTAAAAACGTATCAAATAAATGATTTTTCATGTATGCAGAAAACTAGTTCATTTCGCGGACGATGTTCGTTGATTCGAAATAACATTTCATTTAGCCACAATAAAATAATGCTAAAAGCAGATATTCTTTGACAGATTCCGCGAAATTTCATTTATTTATATCACGCTGCCCCGATGACGTACATCACTTCAGCAAATCGGCAAACCCACTGTGAGTGGCCGTACCAGAATTGTTTATACGAGACGCCGTTTAGATGTGTCAACCGGGCAGCTGACATATATTTCCAGTAACTTATTCGATTCTTTAACGCTATCGAACGAAAAATGTCGTAACTTCAATTCACGATATTAACCAGCGCAGAGATTCTCAAATTAGAATAAAGGTAACGCCCCAAATGTTTGCCGAAAGGATTATAATCGTATTTACAATTATACTTTCGGAGCGAAACGAATAATATGCCAGGTTTTTTATTATAATTTTCTCGTATCGGTATAGATTAAAAATTGTGATTTCGACGATATCGATCGATTTGATTAAATCCGTTAAACGTCTTCGTTTTTAAATCTAGGACTCGTCCGTTTTGGGTGTAACCTTTTTTTTAGTTCGACCGAAAATCAATATTAAAAATTTTAGCGACAACGGGTTTGACGCTACCATCTTCCGTCTATCGTGTTTAATCATACATACGCGAGAAGGCTCTAGTGGAAACTTAATTAAAAATTTATCGACAACTAACCTAACCACGCACTGGCCATAAAATGTTTACAATTGTTTTATTTTTCGTCATACCCCCAAGACAATTTCAAAATAAAAATTTCAAACACGATCCGAAGAAAATACGCTGACACATAAACTGAAACGAGTTTCATGATCTACGAGTAATCGATTGTTATTAACCCACGGTAAATCCAATTTTGTCAATGGTATATTGGCTGTAACGGAGGCAGTCATCATTTTCATAGAATGTTTTGATTATAACGTTGTTTTAATATTTTCAGAGAAAAAAATAAAAATAAAAGCATGTTCGTTACGCGTCTGTTGGTAATGGGTAAACCTAATAAATGCCCAAAAAAACAAAACAATTGGGAAATTTGAAAAAAAAAAATTATTCGTATCTTGATTAATGTGAACATATTATAAAAATAACAAATTGCGAATATTATGTTAAGATTTTTAACATTAACGTATACATTACATAGAGTAATATATCGCAAAATTATATTTAGTGTATATATTTTCATCACATTTTGTTACATTTTATTATTATTATTTTGTAAAGGACTGAGTTTTTTATTTATTGAAAAATTTAAAAATACGTTTAAAGTATTTCCTATAAAATATTGCATTTTCTTCGAAAATATTAATATATATATAATTATTTATAATGAAAAATTTAAATATAAACATTGGAACAAAATTTTAAATACTTTGTTACGTTCGAGGCAAATGGAACTTTATATGCGTAAATAAATACACTATATACTCGTACTGTAATAGTTAGATAATATGACGTATTTATCATAGAAAACTCTTGATAAACACAATCGGCGATTATGATTTTTCGCAATAGACAACCCGTGACATCACACATTTTCAAATAAAAATTGATCGTCGTCCGGTAGGTGGAATTTTAGCCACGCTTATATTGTTTTCCCCTTTTTATATGTGTAGTTTTATAATATACATGGTACACACACCGTGTTACGTCCCCGAGGACGTTCTGCCCTCCACAATATTATATGGACGGGTGAGTTCCGCGCCGAAGGGTGAACGTACTGAGTAAAATATACACATATATTATATTGAAATTTTCGCTTATGTAACGATTGTAATTGCAACGTCAGGTAAAATTGTCCTTTTTTATCTCTATTATTTTCCTATTTTTCTTTTGTTATCGATGAGTAATCAGACAAAAGAGGAACAAACGAAAAATCAAATCCTCGTCGCACTGACTAATAGGCGTTCGGCACGGGGTTGGCGACCCACTAATGCTGCATGCATAGTTGTGTCACACCATGCTCTAGATAACGATCCGCGAGAATTCGCAATACATATTTATCGTCACCAAAATTGAATAAATATGTCCAGAATTATGAATCGTCAAATTTTATTTCCGGACGAAAAAGATCGATCAATTTTCAACGATGCAAAACACATAACACGTCAAATCCCCGTAATGTATTATATGCATATTAACGAAAATACCGCCGCGCCAAAAACAAATAATTATTTTCAAAACAGTATTGCAAACGCGATCAATATACTATTTTGAAATTTGACGAAAAATGATTCTGTTTTAGCTATTTCTGTGTACAGAAATCGATCAATATTCAATATCTGAACAAGTAAAGAAAATAATACGCGCCGCCATGTATAATTTATTCCTCAAAACTATATTCATTTATTATCGTAGTTCTCGATTCATGTTAATAACCTCTCTAACATCCTTTGATATTTACCCAAAAATTTGGAAGTATAAACGATATATATGTTTCATACTGTATATTTATGCGTTATTAGTATATTTTAATCGATGAGTTAACGCACATATATAATATTATCGATACTGGCCTTGAATCCCAATAGATGCAAATGTATATACGATTATTTATTTTAAGTACTAAATTAACACAACGAAATTTTATGTCTGTATATTTATACGAACTCTTCAAAAAGTTGGGCATATACAAAATTGTTTAAATGATGCAGCCATTTTGGGGTACTATTAATTGTACGAAGATTATAATATATAAATTTTTCTTTCATTATGTCCGATATTGAGGTTTAAGAATAAAATTATAATTATTATATAATTAAATAATCAAATTATAATTATATATTAATATATATATATATATATATATATAAATAAATATTTAAATATTATTTTACTATAATTATAATGCAATGCGATTCTTCGGGTAAATATAAAAATTACGTTCGAATAATTTTATCGGATCTCTTCATAATTGTCACCGTTTGAAAATATTTATGTCTCGTTCAATTCACAATGAATAAAATATATGTTTTATAGACAATAACATAGACATTATTTGTGATAAAATTTTTTTCAAAAGTAAAATGGACAAATAATCATTTTATTATGTATTTACAATTTTATGGTATATGCTTCTAAAGGATTTAAAATCTATACCACATAACTTGTAGTAAATTATACATTATCTGGATCCTAAACGCAGACCATATTTTATATTTTAATTTCAATAAACCAATAATATAATTTTAAGTGTATAAATAAAGTTAAAATATATTTTGTTTGTTTTTTTATTCAAAAAAAGTATATTTTATATAAACTGACAAGATTTTAGTCAATTTAAGATTTAAAGTTTTATCTAATTTTACTATATTATCAAAATCTATATTGAATATTAAATTTTATATTTCATTCGTATAAATAATAACTAGCTAAAGATATCTTTTTTCTTCTTCTGCTTCTTCCTCGTCTTATTCTTCCAGCTATTTATGGTCAGCCACCTTGGTTCTCAACCTCCACTTGACTCGATTCCCCACATCATTCACGCACACACCCGAAGTCCTCATATCACATTCAATCCCGTTTAACCATTTCTTTTTTGGCCTCCTCCTTCCTCTTCTTTCTTTTACGCTCAATTCCATAACTGTTCTTACTACTTCCAAATCTTCTCTTCTCATAACATGACCAAACCATCTAAGTGTATTCTCCCTCGTTTTATCCGTAATCGACGCTACTCCTATGCTACTAAATATCACACATTAATATTATTATTTTTAACTTATAATTTTTTCCAGTTACATCAGTCCATTCCACAATTTTAATTCAAGGTACTTAAAAATGATTATCGCTATTCGTTTATTATCAAATTTAATGTGATTAATAATGTAATAATAATAACAATAATTTTAATTATAATAATCCCATATAATACTGTCATAAAAATACGTGCATGATAATATAGACGATACTTTTTATTGTATCCAAGAAGTGGAATTATTTAAGTATATATTTCAATTTTGTGTCTAAACTTAGGTCACGTGAAATAGCTACTTGCAAAAAGAACTTTCCTATATATATATATACACACACACACACATAAATAATCGATATAAAATGATCGATAATTAATGTAAAAATAAAAACCTTTTCCTAGTCGAACTTTTAGCGTATTCCTTTGTTGTTCGAATATTCGTATAGTTAAGTTTTCTCTTTGTATAACTTTTTTATTTTTATTTTACAATTTCCGAAGTAGAAAATATTGATGACTGATGACGTTAATGATAGTTCAGTAAAACTCCGCTTCGTAATAATGATCGTAACGCGTTAAACAAAATCGTCCAATTCTGTAGTTTAGCTATATAGAATATCGGCGTACGAGATGCATCATACTTATTATGATTGAGAGATATTAAGTCATCTTTCGAAATTTGATTCATAGAATCTTTTCGTTGCAATTTACACAATAACCTATAATATACGTGAACACATTCCTTACTGAATTCGTTTGTTATTTATAAAGCAAATAGTGTAACATTGTATTGGAATAGTATATTTTACTAAAAATTCTGTGTTGGAAAGTTCAATTATTTTCGATAATTCTGTAAATTTATTTGCTTGTGTTGCTATAGTTTTTTGTTTATTGTGTTGTTTAACAATTTGGATATAGATAAAAAAAGGAAGGAAAATGGAGAAATTACGATGGCATTCTTACATTGAACTGTCACGATCAAATAGAACGGGCGCACATAAAATCCAAACGAAATTGATGAAAACGCATTTTATACGTGTGCGAAAGAAGGGTTTTCTATTATTTTCTTTTATTTCGGTATAGGAAGTAGAGCCGATAATTTACTAGAAACATCCGAATTCCAAACAATCGTTTGGTGAATAATATCTTTCTCTCAACCGAGTTTTATGAGTTACGTTTAATGATTTTTATTTTTTAACTAAATATAACGAATCCGTAAATTTGTGTTTTACATATATAAATAACCGTATTTTTTAATATTTTAGCCATTCAATTAAATCGTATCGTATTGAAACGCCAATGTTAGAACGTTTCGAAAAACTGGCGGGAAAATTAATATTTATAACATAATGGTCAGCTAGAACCTAAATTTGATTTTATTTTCCAGAGATTTCCGTCACCCTGACGTAGTCTTTCTCCGTATTGTTATTAAGCAACATACCGGTATCGTTTTAATTTTATAATTACGCGAAATATTGCGTTCACCTTACGTGACTGTTTCGACTAGGAAAAGTTTTTAAAATTTAATTTTACACATATTTGGTGATTTTATTCTCCGGAAATACGTCCAATACTACTGGAATTCTCTTGAAAATACCACGCTTTGAACGCATGCATATATGTATACGACCGTATATTGTTTTACGAATTATTATCGTGTTGCGTTGCGTACACGTATTTATGTTCAATTATTGATTTTTTACTCAAGCGGGTTGCGTGCTTCCCAAAAAAATTAAATTTTCACCATAATTCCTTAAATCGCTTTATTTCTATAATCAATTTCATAAAACTTTAATATCACCAACGGAAAAAGTTATATTTTTCAACTATGACATATTTATAAATATATATATATATACACACTTACGTAGCTATTACGTCATATCGGTTGATTATTTTCCAAATTAAATTCTTCTCTTTTGAAAATATACTACTTAGCTACTAAATTTTCCACGTTGTTATTTTAAACGAATTATTGTAAAAAAAACGCAGAATTAGCAAATAATACATTTACTCGTTTCCGTACGCTTGGCTCATTTAATACAGAAATAGGAGTCATTTTGCCATTTCACTATCGTTTTAATAAAAACCTTTTTGTTAAAACTCAATTTTACTTATTCCCATGATTTGTGAATATTTTAACCATCGCGTGTATATGTAATCAAAAACTTAAGACGAATATAAAATATATATATACAAATAGACGAGAATATAAAACGCGTTTATTTAGACGTTCAACATATTCAGCGCAATAAAAAAGCAATTCGAACTATTATTGAAGCCTAAAAGTTTGGCAATAAACAAAACATTTGTGAAATACCGAAGACGAAAAAAAAACATAATTATACTCGAACTTGGCCAATAGCCATTTTTTTTTACGTCAATATAGACTACCGTGGTGGTCTTCGTCTCGTAAATCCTATAACACGCGGATATAGACAATTACTTCGAAATTCCAATAATTTTACGCCCGTGTCATTATGTTTGTTGACGTTAACAACTAAGTGAAATGGATCGTCGCCAAAGTGCACTAATCAGTAATTGTAATTTTAATACATCAAATGCCTGCGCGTTTAATCCCAAATGCAACGGAATGTGCGCCTGTTGATCAATATTTAGAAAACGAGATTCGTTTCATTTTGTATCCTCCTCAACCCATCCCCCACACAAATATTGTTTATTACTTAAATAGTTATCGATAATCTTACCAACTCGAATTACTTAACAAATAATATACGGACGACATTACTATAATCATGTTATAGAATTCGAAAAATTGAAACAATGTTTCTTTTATTTACAAACATAAAATTTTGACAAAATAAATAGCCTATTAAGAAACGCTATAAACGATTATATCGTACGCGTCGGTATTATTTTATTTTTATTTTCCGAATCCAAGTATACATTTTGTTAGCATTTGAATCAACTACGATTTATTTGAAATATAAATATCGTATTTTTTATAATTTCGGATGTTTGGAATAGATACGTACTACCACATATTTCAGTTATTATACTAACCTATAATTGTAAACACTATTATTGCTTGTAATATAATACTTCTTGAAATAATAACAGCGGTGACGCTTCAGAAAGATAACAAAATATTGTAGAAAGAAATATTTTGTTAGCTCTTACACGTGTTTTAAAATTTTAATGAGTATATTAGAGCTATCATTACAACTTAAATATATACGAACACAGTAGAGGACAAAATAGATGAAATTCCTTAATATATCGGGTAATATAACGTCCATAAATCAGTAATTTAATTTTGAAACAAAAAGTAAAGTAAAAAGGAATAAAAATACTATAAATTTAAGAATAAGAGAAATAACAAAGGTTTTTGATAACTTTAGAAATAATTTAGGTTTTCTCACTTTATCTCTTTTACGATTAGGAAACGTTTCCTTTCACATAATAATAATTTGAATATTATTGAAAAGGTCAACTAGGAAGTTGGTAGAATTTAAGGAGTTCCTTTTGAAAAATTCAATGAAAAATTTCATGATGTTTAAATCGAAAATAAATAATTATTATCAACGAATGTTTTTATTGTCATTTATTCCCTGAAAAATACACAAAATTTCGTTACGTGCTAATCACTGTGTGATATATTAGATACAGCTTTAGAGAATATACGAATAAATTGATGTACAAATTTATCCAATTGTATTAAATATATTGTCAATTTTTATTGGATATTTTATAGTATATGTGTTTCTGTCTGGCCGTTTTTAATTTTTTGTTTTATCCATTTCGACACTGCAAACTCTCGACATATAATAATATTTGAACGTTATGCAAATCAAATTGTTCTCATTTTTCAATTCAATGTGCGAACATCCACAGAAAATGCTTAAAGAAATTCTCGAGCAAAATTAGATCAATCAATATTTGGTACCTTTACGTTACAACTCACTTCCCAAACATGCCTGTGATTTAGGTTTTAGCCAAAACACGATGAGAATTGTATTCTACGCTGTACAGGGATGCAAAATCCGATTTTTGTTTATTCCATATTTATACTGCTCTACTTCGAACGTCGATTCCTCGATTTGTGTTGTTTTGTTTCTCTTCAATTACTTTTAATTTTAAAATTATTAGCAAGACCAAGAAAATTAGGTAAAGTTAGAACACAGCCTCCAACTTGAATTATAATACATATACATATACATATATAGCACTGACAACAATATTAAATACATTATGTTTTACACGATTATAATTTTGAAACAACCTTATGGCCATAAATTATAAAAAAAGAACGTTTCTTCCTATAAATAATTCGTGATTATTTGTTTTAAATAATCTTTTCGTACTTTATTTATTACAAAATATATTAATAACCATTAAGATTGTTCTTTCTCGAAAATAAATTTTTTGAAAGTATCCACTTTGTCAAAAAAAAAGGAAAAGAAATATTGTTGTTAAAATGTCGATGATTTTTATTGTAGCCAAAAATGTTTATTCTAATTTAAACTTAAAATGTTAGACGAAATATTAAAAAAAAGTAAATTGGTTAGTGAATACAATTTAGAAATGTATAAAAGATATTCAATTCATTTATGATATCGTCATTAATGAAATAAAGGGAATTTTACACATAGCTGTGTTAGATTTTCAAGGTTAAAAGTAATTTTCAAATTTAACTTTCGACTCGAAAGAAAAACCGCTACATGAATAATGCACAATGTTAATTAATTTAGACCTAAAAATCGGATTATTCTATGTACCAAAATAACAATGACGCATTGATTATCGTCTTAAATTTTTTTTTTCAGATGATAGACAACAAAATTGTAGTACTATATATGACCTTTGTATTTATTTTCTGACGTTAGTTTTTATTTTATTAAATGTATAATTCATTAATTCGTTCATCATTAGTTGTGATAATAACATCACTTTATACTACAAAAATAAGAAGTGTAAACTCGAGAACATATTATTCGCAAAAAACAATGGACAATTTGAAATCCTTCTCTTTCATTCTTAATTTAAAATTTTGTTAAAACAATTAGGACGGGAATACATTTTTTTGTATCAACAAAAAATCGCAATTCTCAGAATGAGGGTGAAAAAATTCAATTAAATATTATGTCGGAGTATTTTTAAACATCAACTAAATATACGCAACCTTTGTTTGAACATGTTTATCACCGGAATTTCGAAAAAATTAATATTTGTTGAACAATGTTTTGTAAAAGGAAATAAAATAGACGAATCTATTTGTCAATACCAATACATACATAGCTTCAATGAAATAAATATTATGCCGGTACGTTATTTCATCTTAAGGGATTACTTGAACGAAAAATACAGAAAATATTTACTTTTTAACTTGATAGTTACAATAATTATGCTATTTGCTTTGCACTGTATTAATTAATTTTAAAAATGTTCTTATCGAGTAGTTGTAAATGTTTAAAACGTTGTGCTAATTGTTGTTGTTTTAAGTTTAATTCAATATTCAATTACCAGGAGAGCCTAAATTATTATTATTGCACTATTACATATCACGTTAATTTTATATCAAGAAGAAAGTGATTTTTAAATTACGGTGACGTATTTCATTGTAAACTCCACAATAAAATTATTTTTATACTTACCGTAACTGGCCAATAGTGAAATCATACAATTTGTTATTTATGTTAATTAATGTACCATATAGATTTTTATAACACAATAATGTAATATAAGAAAATATTTTACGTATTAATAACAAAGTATGAGGAAAATATGGATTCATACACACATACACACACACACACATACATATATATAAGCAAAAATTATTATAAAGCCAAATATGAGTGTTGTATTTAAGTAGTTTATTTTGTATTACCTTCGACTAAAAGTTATTAGGTATGAATTTGTTATAAAAAATATAATAAACAATTTAATATTTTCTATACGTATAATCAATATATTAAGTATATTCAGAAAATAAAAATACTCAATTTTTATATTTTTTCAAAATAATATTATTGAAAAAAATTACCGGATGTTATATCCGGTAATAATTTATATATATATATATATACATCACTTATTTTTTCACGTAGACGCCTTCCCGTCCTATGAAGGAGAAGATCAAAGAAGAAGTAGTTGAACGGGATTGAGTATAATATGTGGACTATTGGTGTGTGCGTGAATGATATGGGAAATCGAGTCAAGTGGAGGTTGATGACCAGGATGACCGACCCCAAATAGCTGGGAGAATAAGGCGAGGAAGAAGAAGAAAAAGAAAAAGAGATGCCTTTCCGTCCTATACAGATTATAAGTTATGACATAAGCTTTTTGATGCCACAGAATTCTCCCGTCATCTTTTTCGTCCACTTCATTGCCTCTTGTTATATATTTCGTTAGAAATGTTTGAGTTTTCAGGAAAATAAAAAGACAAAAATCTAAACACGCCAGGTCAGAGGAGTATGCAGGATGCAATTTGAAACAAAATGAAGGAAATGTTGACGAATTGAGTGTATTTATTACACGACACTGTCCATCCGCACACAGATAATGCCACCAAAAGCGCTTTTGAACTCCTTTGGTTGAGACATTGAAACAGCTCTCATACTCCCTTGATTTTACGACCTCAAATTTTGGTTTTTTTGCCTTCCTGAAGGCTCACATGGGTGAAAATAATTTCTTATGGATAAGGAGATGAAATAAAATGTATTGAAGTGGACGAAAGAGATAGCAGGAATGTTCGATGAGGAAAGCATCAAAAAGTCACAACATACAATCAGCATAGAACGAAAAGACGACTAAGTGCACAAATAAACTGCATATATCCCTACATTAGATCCGTAATTTTTTTTTAATATATTTTTTTTAAAAATATACAATAATTGAGTACTCTTACTCTTTAGATATGCCACGTTTATATACCAAATATTATACAAATTTATACAATAATTTTAAATAAAAAATAATCGAGCTCGCCTAGATCACATTTTCAAAATCAACTCTAAGAAATTTTAGTACACTATACCAAATATCAATTAGATGACCTAAAGTAAATTTAATTAATTATAATTATTACAAATAACGAAATGAATCATTCGAAATAGCTTCATCGTGCACTGTCGAATACAAAAGACAAATAATAATATTTTACAACTAAAAATATGGAATTTTCAGAAGTTTAATTACACCACACTAAATATGATCCAGATGAACTATAGTCCAATAAAATTATTATAAAATATGTCGTACATACAGAACAAAAAACATTTAAAAGTCAAAATATTGTATAAATCATATAATTATTTAATAAACACAAAAGAGTATTGCAATATCCAAAAACAGTCTATGAAGTAAAATCTCGGGGTTAGAATCGAACGTATATAGACCAGTGACGCCCTTTTGAAACCAGAAGGTCACCTCCGGCAGCAGAAAGTACTCAGTTCTAGGAACAGTAAATTGTCATAGTCGGACGCACACAGTATTCATTAACAGCGTGAGTGTGATCACACTCCCCGTATGAAACATATTTTTAACATAAGACCCTTCCGATATATACGATAGGCAAGTGTGATCCTTTACGTTTCGAAAATCTAAAGGTTTAAATTATTTCACATACTATTTGTCGTCAACGAGTTAAACGAGAGTCAACAAATAAATGCAATGGCAGCATACCAACCATTATATTTCCAATATTTTCTTCTTGTAATTTAAAATATATACTTTTTCAGACACATTTTTATTGAATATGAAAATAAATGAATAAATGTATCTGCTAGGGTAGTTTAAAATTAACTTCAATCGATGACCAAATGCGTATATAAAATTTTTACACGAATTAATGTTTTAATTTAAACTTAATTCAATATTAATAGCGAAATATGTACTCATAGATAGTGATTTCATTTCATAAAGAGACAAATAATAAATTGCGCAGAAAGAAATAAGTTAAAATTAAGTTACAAAAAATTACAAACTAATCAAAGCCTTTTTAACCCTACAAATAATTTTATAAGTAAATAATTCAATCAACAATTTTACATTTTATTACATAACGACAGGTCAACATAAAGAATACTCCCAAAATTGTGTTTTCAAAAATATCGAATTTTTTTTATAATAAATTATGATGAAATTTATTTCAAATAATAAGTTTTTTATTATCTCTATAACCATTATTTTATTTTGTACAGTTAATTTTCTTTATTACAATATTATGAGATACTAATGCAACACTTCCAATGAGGATTGCAAATATTTAATTTTTTTTTATATTTCGAGAATATAAAGAATATTTTCATATTATTTTTAAAAAAAAATTTTTAAATTTTCAATTATGAAAATAACGTATGAACTCAGCAGTCTTAACCTTAAAAACTGTTGAAGCTAAACAAAATAATGACGAAAAAATTATTATAACCTTTCCTGAAAAATTAAACTTAAAGGCCAACTAGTAATAGTTTTAAGCGTAAAATTATCTTCTTAAATTTACAAATTGGATGGCTTTATAGTTTTTCATTATACTGTACCATAGTTCTTTGTCATATTCACTATTATTCTTAAATAAGTTCAATTAGTATTATCTCTAACGTTCACTTCACGCGGCTTTCCACATCAGCATCCTTCCACACATCAGCTGTTGTTATATCATTCTCAATTACATTAAACTCATCTCATTGTTAGCTTCCTTCTATTTCTCATTCTTGTTACATTCATACGTGTATCTTTATAACCATTCTCTTTGACTCCTTATCTCTTACACATGTGGCCTCATAATATGTTCATGCAGCCTGAAAATATTTGCAATCGATTTTTTTACCTTCATTGTAACGTTGACATTACTGCTTTATATACATTTTTTCATGTCATTCCATATATCCACTTAAACATTTTCATTTAAGTCACATTCATCTTTTATTCGCTATTATACGTAATCTATTATATACGATCGAATCAATCAAATGGTAATAATATAATGTGAATATTAAATACCATATATATTTTTATAACTGTAATATATATATATATAACTGAAAATGAGATTTTTGAGTGCGATAATCTCGTAAATAACTGGACTGAATTTGATGAAGGTTATGTTAATAGATTCAACAGGACTCATTGCTGAGTATCATAAGGTATCTGTAATTTTCTTTTTTAAATTATTCTTAAAGAAAATCAAATACGAATATTAGCGGTGATAATACTAATAACAATAATAATAATGACATCATTATAAAAAACACGCACAAGAACTAAAAATTCGTATTTAATAAGATTGAAATTAGCCATGAGCTCTATATTTATTATTTCCTAGACGCCTATATATTGATTAAGGTACCCTATCAGCATTCCGTTTTAGTTTTTGAATTCATTGTGTCCATCAGAACTTCCTCCGCTTACGTTTGACTTGAGCGTTACTACTTCAATAATTTGTCAACGAAATTTGAATGCACTAAAATGATGTAATGGTACAAGCTTGTAGATACGGTCTATACAATGGAAAGTGATTGAATCTGATATCCATATCCTTTCCACGTAAAATCTTATTATTAATATACTAAGGACACTATAGGTAACGAACGAATATCCATTTGAATTTAAACGTGTACGCTATCTTATTAAGCTTCATTTTCGATATCTATGGATAAAGCTTAGGGACAAATGATGGAAGTAGCAGATATCAATATAACCAGCCTTTATTTTACTTATTCTATGTTGTTTGCTCTTTTATGTTTCTCCAGAAACGTATATCATTATTGTTACAAATAAAAAAAAAAAATGAAAAATATCGATCACCCAGAAATATTTTGATCATGGTTCTTTTATGTTGTTGTGTTTAAAAGTATAATTGATATACGAAAAAATTTTTACAAATGAATAAACAAAAAATATGTAGCTTATTAATAATTTAGCATAATCTGCCTGATACTAAAAAACGAAAAAATAAATAATAATAAGCAAAAATTTTGGAAAAATTTTTAGTTTTTACTGAAAAATAAAAACTTCGATAACGCAAGCCTAATGAAGCCAGGAAAATCGGTTAGTTAATCAATATTATTTACCTATCAATGTGCGGGCTTGCATCAAAAAAATACTGTCAGGGAAATAAACCGATTCGTACATTTACTTGAGTAGTATTGACGTTTGAATCCTTGTAATACAGATCATCACGCAAATTTAATCGACGGTAGCGTACACTATGAAATGTGTACATCGTAATGACATGTGGAGTTCGTCCGTATTGCTTCTTGGAATATTCAAAATAATAATTTCGGAATATACGTTTGAATATGTATAGCGTAATAGCGTTATACCGTTTCAATGTAGACCAACGTCATTATCGTTATAATTATATAATCTTCTGCCACGTTACACTAATAACTCGTTAACTGTTCGTCGCGAAACAATTTCGCGATATTTGCTCGAGAACTGGCATATACTGTAAATTCATCAGCACGCCGAAAATGTCTTCACTATCCCGATGTCTTTCATCAAAGAAATATAAAATAATAACATGTTTTAATCACGTCGCACAAGTTCAAATTGAACGTTTGAATTGTAACCTGTCCTCACCAAGACAATGTGTCTCCAAAATTATATTCGACGAGTTGACTGTAATATCCTCCTTTCCAGAAATAATTACAACGAAATACAACTTACGCCCGATGCTTTTTTATTGCGTAAACAAAAACAAAACGATTTCAACGACCTCGGTATCTGTACGATAAATATAGAATCACTAAAAAAACTTTACGATATTACTTATTAGAACAAATTAATGAAAACACAACGTTATTTTTGGTTAAAATTACGTTGTTAGCAAAATCGTATGATCAAATGGAGACACGATTATTTCATATTAATCGACGTTACGTATAATACACCACTGTATACAGGAACGAACAGAATATTTGAAAACAAATGCCTAAATTTTAAACGCGATAATTTATATTCCTTAAGCCGTTAGCGTTTGAATATTATTAATTACAATTTAATCGGGAAAAAGTGGCACTCGATATTGAAAAATAATTTGTTAAAATATATATTAGGAATAATTAAACACTACGAGATAATGACACAAAATTTCAATAATGTCATTTGAAGTTATCTCTTAACGTATGTTTGATAAAATTTTCAATACTTTTGTCATGTCCCTTTTTTTAAACAACTTTGAAAAGTTAAAAAATGTGTACTTTTTGTAAATATGGAAAACGATAATGCACCAACACATTCATCTGCAATGGCCACATCAAAACTGGTCGAATTAGGCTACAAATTATTACCTCAATCATCTAATTCTCTAAATTTAGCACCCATCAATTTCTATTTGTTTCTAAATATGAAAAAATAGCTAGGCGGAAAGCAGTTCACATCAAATGAGGAATTCATCACCTTAACAGAGGCCTATTTTAAATGGTTTAACAAGGTATATTTTTTGGATGAGTTAAAGAAATTGGAATATCGTTAGATTGAGTGTATAGAGATAAAAGGAAATTATATAGAAAAATAAAAAAAATTATATTTAATTGTGTTTTTATTTCAAACAGAGGTACTTATCATACAACCCTCGTATGCATCTTATATTATTAAATCACCTGAAAATTCGATACACATAAAATATGCCGAATAAATAAAGTATATGTAAATAAGTGATGAACACCTTAAAACTTTCATTATACAATATTTTAAAATTACGTAAATACTACGTATATGCAATAAAAGTTATAAAAATTAACCATTTTTGACAACCTCGTTTCTATTTGTGTTTCAAAAATTCTTAACGTCTGTGATTTCATTTTAAGTTAAATACTTTTTTTGTTCATACCGTTTGTTGACTTCTCGAGAGCTATTATTTACAATGAGTAGCTACATAAACAAACACGGAGCAATTAATAATAATATGTTATCGTCACGATGTATTTTTTCTAATTTTCTATAGTAAAATATTTTATTTAATTCGATCTCCCGAAATTAAAACGCTATAAACATATATTATTACCCCTTACGTAATATTTTCGTGATGAGTGTATGATCGTTTTCCGCGGAAAATGTGAAATATTCTTCAGTTTATAGTATTTAACGTTAATCGCGTAATACATGGCTTTTTTATGAATAGTGATCGAGAAAAAATTATTCGAAAATTTCTCGTATAAACTACGTACAAAATATTTTATAAGGGAGTTAATACAAAATTTTCATTACAAACATTTTTATAAAAATAAGGAATAATTATAAAAAGAAAAACCGAATGACTACACGATTAGTTGCAAAAATTATTCCTTATTAAAGGAATTTCGTTCTTCGAACCGACATATTTATTTTTTGTTCTCTACAATGTTTAATCATAAACATAAGATACTTGAAGATTATGATTATATTATAATAAATAAAATTACACAATGTGTTTCGAAAACAAACGATATTTTGTAGACTATATTTTATCCTCTTCAAGTTGTGTTTTTCATGTAGTTTTCAAGTTACAAACAAAAAATGAATGACACCATGGAAATAGAACAAAACAGCACCCAAATTTTGTTCGTCATATGCGAACATTTTTATACGTATAGATATTTGTTTACTTTGTATCGTTGTTATTTATTATTAAATTCTATTTTATTCTTTACCTTAACATATAACGAAAATAATAACACCGACATAAATAAGCCATCGAATTCACCAAAAAAATTACGTTTTTATTTTATTTATTTTCGTTACGTGTTTGGCACCAACCAAGTACTACTACGGTGCCAAAATCGGTAAAATAGACGAGACATAATAAACAATTGTAATAGATTTTCGAACACGTTCACATGGTGTCGTCATTGTTTTAGCGTCTATTCAACGGTTATACTGAAACAACTAAAATAAGAAAACCACGATAAAAAGGAGAAATAATAAAAATGATTTTCACTTACGTTCTGCAAATACTTAAATGCTTTACTAAGCAAAGAATCGTCACGTAAAAGAAGAAAAACGATTTTTTGAGAGAAAAACATACATGAAATAGACCATTCCTTTCTTGTGCGTCATATGTTGTAATAGTTAATAACTAGTTAGATTAATTATTGACATAGTACTTACTAACACAAACATAATAAAAATTGTATTAATTTTTTTATCTAACTTGGCGAGAATAATTCCTGCGTTATTATTGTTACCCAAATACGTATTCGAAAGGCTACTCGATACGAAAGGTTCACGGATGCCTGAGATTTGTTAGGATTTGAAGAATAATGTGAGACGGATATTAAGTTATCCTTAATAATTATGGACGTATTTCCGGGGATTGTGTTATTCACCGCGTATTAGTAGCAAACGTTATTGCACGAAGGCTTGGCGTGCCGCGCTACAATAAACATTTTCAAAAATTACTTTTTCCTCCGAATCATTGCCAAACATTAATCTTCTTGTAGAAACATTTTATCCGAGCCTGATTTGATGTGCGTGCGCGATTCGTTTCAATCATTTTTACAATAAATTTTTGGTAAAACATACATACACACACACGTGACATATGCGTCTATAACAAAACTAAAGCTGTATCTGGCAGAAGAGTGGTTAGGAAATTGAAATAAATCTCGCCCCTTAATTTATTTTTAATTATTAATACACATACATATATATTAACTTCTTGACAATCAATTTTTAATTCATTAAATGGACAGTCCGGTATTTAATTCATATTTAAAGCCAATAAAAAAATCTAAAAATAACGATAATCGAAAATTAATTTTAAATTATAAACATTTTAATAAATTGAATGCTGTAAAGAAATGTAATTATAAATTTATATGAAGAATTGCTCAACTATCTAATACTATGTAATAACTATCTTAATATTGATTAGCTATATAATCAAGTGAAATATTCTGATTTCAATAATATATTAACGGAATCAAAATTAATTATACCGAAGTATAATTTGACGATTACGCATTGAATCCACCCAAGTGACTGATATTATAATATTAATAAATTTTTTGCCTGGCCGTCGTTTTATTATTTATCTATCTACCTTGTTGACCACGGATTCGACGAAAATAATTATAAAAAAAATATTTTTTTTGTGCGACTGACAAAAACCAAGTTGAGCAATAATCAATTATATTTTACCTTTGAATTACAAAATTGATTATCCGTGTATTTTCATGTTACTTTCCGGTTAATTCCGTAGACGGATATTCGATTACAGGATTTGTTTCGATTGTGGGGGGAAAACTTGACGTTTATAAGCCCGAAGTACAGAACTTTAATACCGCAAGGGTAATAAATACTTTTAATGCGATTAATACAAAAGAAAATAATTGCTTTTTAACAAAAATCTCTTTTTTTACTAAAATTATTTCTCTAACGCTTTTAGATCATTTATTTTTATATAGAGAAAATAAGTGCTCAGAAATAATTCTTGGACATAGAAGTCCATTCTTCGTCGTATTTTCGAATAATTTCCTGACCAAAATAATTTAATATACTCTTAAGACAATAAAATTATAACAGATCTTATAGCGTTTAGATGGGTTTGATTTATTTTATAATTCTAAAAAAGTTATTTGTCAATGACAATTGTCGTCACTTTTACGAAACACGTACATATTTTACAAACAGATAATATATTTAAATTTCGACAAAAAACAATCACGCGATTTTAAAGAAGATCGAAAAGTCCTTGTTAAACTATTTATTCGAATACTATTTGATCTGAACGAATTCCATGTTCAACATAGTTCTAAGCGTCACTATACTTCGTAATAGAGTAAAGAGGATTCATTATTTTCCTTTTTACCTGAGCGGAATATAAAAAAAAAGGATTAACTTACGAGTGCCGGTAAATTCTGAACATTATTCCCATATAATGTTAAAATAGTACTCAAACAGTATTTATATTGACCGGTACATACGTATATGTTAATAAAGTTAGACGATTTTAATGATCATCGTGACCCGATACTTTACAACCCAAAATATTTCGATTTTTATTAAAAATATAATAATTGACCGAACTAACAGTGTACTAGCCGTAGTAGATAAGTGGGTGTGCACGTAATATTTAAGTTATAAGATAGAATCTGATTAAATTTTCGAAACCATATAGGCCTACTCCATCAATATATTGTCGTTTTCCTCGTTCCCGTATCACTAAATTCAACGACGCACTGTACTATCTTCGCATCTGATACATAAACTTTTAGCTACCGTGCATATTCTACGCAAGAAGTAAACCAAAAGACATCAATTTGAATTGTATATTCACAGTCAAATAAGTACGTCCAACGTTCATGGCCCAAGGGTGTACTTTTCATATTTTCTTTGACGCTGAATACCTACGTGACAAATGTCGCGGGCCAAACGTCACGTATATTATCTTTATGCACGTCATTTTTTACTTTTTAAATCGAGTCCTAGTTACGCAAAAAAGTTGTCGAACTTACCGTTTCTGTGTTTTCGTGGACACGAAAATATAATATTGTACTTCCTCGTAATATTAATATAACGTGTTATATCATTGAAATTATTAATGCCATAATAGTAATACATTTATATACAAGTAAGTCGCGGTTACACTCATTTAAAAAATCATAATTACGTGTTAAAATAATTTGATATCATTCAAACGGTCAGAATTCAAGAAAAAAACATGGTACCTTAAGAGTAATATTTAAGTAATTTATAATACTCGTACTAAATATTTCATCGTAGAGACCGTAATAACCGTTTCGTTTTTCTGTTTTTAAACAACTATAAGTTTCACAAGGTTTTTTTTACTTATGCCTGCAATTAAAATGTTTGACTGACATTTTTAATTCAATTTTAGGCTATTATAGTTATTCCACAAACAGATGTATCGAAAAAAATAATGTTCTAATATGTTAATCTCTTCGGTACAATAATAAAACGAACAAACATAGATGAATGTAGAAAAACATAGCGGATGCTTAAAGATAGATAAATGATACAATAATTAAAACAATGCATATTTACAGCATGTTGAGTTCATAGTAAAAAGAAATAAATGAAAATTTCATTATTATTGATTCCGTTGATTGAAAATAGAAGACAAGAGTGTACCAATGTATATATAAGTATATATATTAATAGACTTTCGTCTTTATAGTTTAAAACTAATTAAAGACAGGTTTAAAATTCTGAAAAACAGAATAAAATGAAAAAAATATTAGACTCCTGGAGAAAGAAAGAAAAAAAATATTTATATCGTTTAACAATTTCAGTTTTAATTAAGAGTTAGTAAATAATTTTGTTCTTCAAAACTTTTAGTTACGTTTTTAAATACCAAATAATTTTACACGACATAATGAAATAAAAACATTAATTTAAAGCAACTTAAAACATTTCTTCTGTGCTGCCCTCCTATTTATGATGTTTGACTCTGAACTTAAGACGTAATTACTTCACGAATTGGCGAAAAAATTCGTATAATTTACATATTAAATTTCGTACTAAAAAGAGACAAAATACATAATAGTGGTGTTAGATAAAATACGTTTGACGAAAATTCATAATTACGTTCACTTAAACCTCGATTTATTTATTGTATAAATTAAAACAACGTGTAACTATCGTCAAATCAGTTTAATTTTCCGCAAATGCATATTGATTCTCTCTCAAATGGTTATTTAGAAATAAGGTGGTGAATAATTCTAAGTTTTGTTTGAATTTTTCTCGCGTTTTTACGCGGAATTATTATTCACTTAGTACTGTTGGTATAGATGTAGATTAGTATTTAAACAATTTTTTTATATATTTATCGTCGTAAGTGTTTCCACGCTGAGTTTATAAATTTTTTTAAAAATTTGTCTAACAATATAAAACATATGGTCCAAAAACTTCGAAACACTTGATTTTCTACAATATTTATAGTAAACTGCGATATAATTTCGAATAAAATTCTAGCATCCTCAATACTTGTGTATAATAGAAAATAGAAAATTTGACAACGTGAGTTTCGGAAAGAACATCGGAGTTGTAATATTTATATAAGAGCGAATTGTCAATAGGGACGTATTTGGACGTCAAAATTTTAGGCGGGGAGACCATTGCGGGTTTATTATGCGTGAAACGCGTTTCAAATTCTTTCTATATTTATATGTATATACAGATTCGCACCTACCATCATGATCAAAATAATAGACATTATAGTCAGTAAAGATGTTTATGTATGTTTGAGTTTGACGGGTAAAGCACGCGATTCCGACATTAACCGAGAAACAAGTGGAAAGAACATTATAATCTCCAGGCGTTTATTTTTTACGATAAAATACGTACATGAATATTTATATTGCCGGAAATTACTTCTCGGCGTGCAATTAAAACCGTCCGGATACTTACGTTTTTCATTCGAACGCGAATTTAAATACGATACGTTGTATAAGCTTACATGGGTGTCGACTCGATTACATTGTACGCGTTTTTTTTCAGTAATTTGACAAAGTAATAAAACGATAAAAATATAATTTGCTTGACGCACGCGAATACTTAGTTATTTAAATAATTACCAAACCGTAAATAATTACGAGAACACAGAGATTTACCGTTTGATTATACGTACAAACCACTCGTCAACTAAATAGAAATTAATTTAACATTAATCGTTTTTATAAAAAACGTGTTTTACCCAAGTCACGTTCTTTTGCACAAATTACTAGAGTGTGCTCCTATTACATTAACTAAATATTATCGGATCATCGAATTATTCTTTAGTATACACAAGATACGATAGTACAACGACAATATAACTTCAATACGACTTTTCGATCGTTTATTTTTTATGGAAAACAAAACAGGTATATTTTCAACAATTCTATCATAAACAACGCTTGAATGTATAATACAATGCTAATGCACACAAATTATAAATTTCAAACAGTCTCAAACAGTTCGTTTTCAAAATATATTTCGGTAATAATTTAAAAGCGTCTAAATAGTTTATTTTACAACACTGGAAATATGCGACATATAGTGTGACTAATTTTTAGGTGTATGATTAAAAATAATAACCGAACGAATTATTAAACAAATAATTTGTAGTTATTTCGTAAAATCGGATACATTATGAAGAAAATACAAAACAATGAGCTTCGAATTATTTGATCGTTACTTACGTAATGAAATTCGTTATAAATTTTAAAGTTCCAGAAAATTACGTTTCATACGTCTTTTTTTTTAAATATGTGTTAACTTTAGTATCGAGAAATTATTTTATATACCAAATAGTTAGTTCATTATGATTAATGCGTAATTTGGATACAACAAACAATATTAATTTTAAATATTTAACAAAGCGTGTAAACATTCAATTAGTATAAACGTTTATCATTTTTATTCGCGGTTGTTTATACAATAATATTGCTCATCGACGTTTCATATACACATTATTTAAAACGAAAATAATTTTACATAAATCATTGTACCTCGGGATTATTTAAATTGTGCTCACCCTCACCAATCAAAAATATATTATGCAAAACGTCAAAATCGTTTTTGAAATTCGTAATGTTGTTTATATCGGATTTACGTCGTTATAAGATAAGTGCTTGTAAACAATTTTTAATTTTAATTTTTCGTTTACGGAAAAATCAAAATGTAAGGCTATGATCATAATGCTACGAGTCTGATTTCGAGTCAAATAATTTTTTAGCGTGAAGATCGCGGTTTTTCTTTTCACTACTTTTTCGAAGCCAGCATTACGATTTTACAATAAATTTCGAGTACTTACACTTTATCGAGAATATCCCTAAATACTGGATCCAATGAATGACGTAAACAAAACCCGAATATGACACGAATTTGTTTTCTTTTCGATATTTCTCCCAGGAGCGATTGTATCGACTTACGTTTGTATTCGTATTTTATTCGTAACATCTATACGAGGACCCACGGGTTTGTGGAAAAAATCCCCTTCAAAAAGTATTTACTATTGAATAATCTCATTATTTCAATATACAAGTACATTATTCGAAATTCTGATCAATATAATACTTAATTTCAATATTATTATTATCTTACAAAGATTTAAGAAAAGTTCATTGAACGAGCCAATATTATTATCGAGTAATTGTTCTCAAATATGAAATTGTCGAACAGTTTTTATTTTCAATGATATCAATTCGAGAATTTCTGTTACGTTACGTAAAATGTTACTGAACTACCGCGTAATGTTTATGGTTTATTTTTCATTCATGACAAGTTCAAAAATAATAGGTAACGATATACAAATTTCTTTACATATTAATATATACCGTTATAATTCGAGTGCTCCTAAGCTCGTAATGAAATATGGAAAAATTTTATATTGTGTACTTTTTTTAGCGATACTCGGTTGTGAATATGCATACATTTATGTTTACAATATATTTTCATTATACTATTCATGTGACCGAATTAACATTATTCTCCCAAAAGTGAAATGCAATATTTCCGAGGGGGAGTTTTCGAATATGTATTCAAATCCACGTTAAATGTGATTTGGGAATCGCGTGTGTACTACGAACATATAATTCTAAGAAAACTATAAAATTTAACATGATTTATGAAAATAATAGTACGTTAAACTAACACTGACGTAATTTGTAATTATTTAGAAAATGTAAAAATATACGTTCCAGTGACTCTGAAAATAACCTTTTGCGCTTTTTCGAATATGCTTATAACAATTAACAAATATAATACTGATGCAATCCATCGTTTTGTATATATATATATGTATACTTAAGAGAGAATACGTCTTTTTAATCAATTATATTTATTTACAGAGTACGAGTGGAATATTACGTAAACGAAAATACATTCAAGGAACGTTTACAAATATATTTTATTAAAAACCAACGCTCAAGTAAGTACCCAATTATACGTCATATTATATATTATTGAATATAATATGAAAAAATTAACATCCCTATTGCACATTTCTGTATGAATATTTCAGAAATCGTTGTGTCTATAAATTTTTATGAAAAATTTCAAAGGAAACGATTTGGAAGCTCTGCCAGTTTACGTAAATCAATTACTTTAAATTCAGTTTCTAAATAATTTCCCGTTTTAAATTTACTTTAAACGTAATAATATTTCAAATTCTATTAAAACGCCTAATGTGTGTGCTTATTCAACTTTAGCCATTGGAATTTTTTTATATCAATATTTTTATTATCATACTATTATGTATTAAAAAAAGAGCAAATATGTATAAAAATATTCGTGAATACATAATTCTCTATGGAGGTTAAATGATTACTTTTACAGTATCCAGAGCATTCTAGTTTTGAGTAGGGTTGCCAGATGTCCAACAATATCGACTCTTGCAATACAAAAGGGAAAATGCGTACCGAGTGAAATGAGCACCACATTTCATAAATGAACGGATAGAAGTAGTCCCTGCATAGAATTATGACTTTTTGTATCCGTTTCGTAAGAAATATTTTATTTCAAAATTTTGTATATCAAAGGTAATAAACGAAAGGAATATAATGCGTTTTAACGTCTAAAATATCGATTATACGAAAAATAAGTTCGTTTATAACACACCCTAGCACCGATTACTTATAAGTTTCTCTTTGCCAAACGTGGAAACAAGTTATTAAGTAATCTACAATTCTTTCAGAATATTTTTAAAAAAAAATTTTAGTCGTAATGGCTATAGTGACAAAAGTTATAATATTAATAAATCATAAAAATGATATATATTTATAGAGTGTCTTTTAATAATTTCTTTTTATAAAAGAAAAACATTATCTTTAACCTAAAAGAATAAATAACAACCCGTCGAGTGGAAACCCTATTATAATTTGACTATTTAAATAGAATTTTATAGAACTAAATTAATCTTTTAAAACTCGATGTTACATATTTTGAATAATGTGGATGAAAAAACTGATAGGTAAATAATATTTCTTATAAGCACTCACAAATATAATTTTCAAAATTAGAAAATATCTAATGTTTATGATTAAAAAAATTACAAAATTTTGTGTTTTTTACGAATAAATTAATTGGTTAGATATGGTAGAGATATAGGTAGAATTATCAATAATTGAAAAAGTATCATAGTAAGATTTTCATTGAACAATTGAAAAACATGTGCCTTGGTCTAAAAATGAGCCCAAATTAAGACTGATAATTATAGCATTACGACTTAATTCATTCTCCGTGTAATATTACTGAGATTATAGTACAAACACCAGCAGTCAACGTTACACAATATTTTGTTTACAACATGTTATAAAATAAAGTAATTAATTATTAATGAAATGCGTTTGACAAAATATTTTGAAGGTCTGTTCAAACCACTTATTGATAATATACAATACAATCAAAATATTTTATCTGTAAAAATAACTTTTGTTAACATAAAAACAAAAATGTTTGCAAATTATTTTATTATTATTTTTCCAAAAAATATTCCTTTTTTACTGTATTTTCCAATAAACGTTTTGTTATGGGTGTCTTATATACGTACTAAATAACTTTACAATAATGATTTATGAAGCTGCTTGTCTTGCCAAAAAATTTATTTTCCGCTTCGATCATTTTTTATAAAAAATAAATTCGTACATAAATTTACTTAAATGTCAAATATATTATAAACTCCAGTTATCTTCTATTTTAAAATGTTTATTTTTGAGCATTTCTAAATTTTAATCAAATTTTTTTTTAATAATTTCACTTACTTAATTTTTATTATTTTTGTAATAGAATGTTTTGATTTTTCAATTTATAATGCGTAAAAGATAACATTTTTGATAGCGCTCCGAGTCTCTTAATCGTGATCATTCAAAATTAAAACCGAACAACGTATTGTTTATTTTTATTTTATTATCCATAATGATACTATTGTATGTACAGAAATCGATCGATTAATGAAAACACGAAGTACAGGGGGATATAATTCTTGTTTTTTTTTAGGATAACCACTATTCAAAACTATTCAATATAAACTTGAAAATTTCGTTTTTGTGTTCATAACATTAGATGAAATCTAATCAACATAAGATAAGTTTTCACAAACGGGAGAAAACTTATTAATTTTTACATACAATTTACATTATTATACATATATGGACGGGCTGATATGTAATGACGTTTTCCTCTTTAATATATTTCAAATGTAGAAAAAATGTTCATTTGAGCAGCATTAATAACCAACGTTATTGGTTTAGTGTTCACGAATTCGTGGTAAAGTAGAATAATTGGTTTATTATTTACGTAATATTTTACGATAGCGTCTGCAAATGTATAGTTTAAGCAAGTGGAACTTAAATAATTTTTTGGAATACGAAATGTAACCCACGTTAAGTATTTGGAAAAATCCACGATAAATAATATACTTATATTTTAATGGGTCACAATAAGTGTTTACAATATAATACGGCGAATAGACGACATTAGAAAGTAATGTACGCGCAAACATGCAATAATCATGCGCTTTGTATGGCCGATCAATTACAGCGCAAGATCCACTGACCAAACTAACGCAAATACCGTCGCGCATTTCGCAAACCGTCACTTCGTCTTCTTCAATCAACTCAACAACAACTCAAACACAGCGAACCCATGAAGACCACTACTACGAGCACTGACTACGGCGCCGACCGAGCCGACACGATCGATCACGTGGTTACACAGATAATTTCGATCTACAGCCGACATTACTAAACATCGGCAGTGCGTTATAACCGTCGTTTTCATGACGAATTGTCGGCAGAGAGCTCCGCTGCGCAGGTGCCTGTCTCGAACAACCATCCGTGTGACAAAACTGTCGCATTACGGTGAATCGTCGGCGAGGGCATCAATTCTCTCCTTCATCGGACACACACTCATACAGCGAAAACAGCAGTTCCCCGGACTTCAAACATACGGACGTGTTTTACTTCGGGATTGAGACCCAAGAGACCGTAAATAACCAACCTCATCGACTTTTTGCCTTCCGTTTGACGGACATCATTTTCTTGTCTGATCACTTACTTGAATGTGCCGTCCACCGTCTCTGCCACATAGTTATATACACTATCCATTACTCGAATACATTTGTAAATATTAATGTAAGGGCGCCTTAGTATTAAACGTATAATAACTATATCGGCAGATCGTTATTTTTATTCACGAGATGGTGAAACCTCTAAGTAAACCGTTTCAATATATATATATACACTGGCGTACTTAGACCTGAATTTTGGGAGGGAGGGGGGTTAATTTTTAAATAAATTAATCGGATGACCCTAACGAAACAAGACATATTACAAAGTTCAAAAGATTATTCATTTTTAACGAACACATTATATTATAACGTGTATTGAAGTTTAAAAAGATTTTACTTTTTCGTTATAATTGACAAAAATATACGTCTAGTAAGAAATTAAGATTTCCTAAAAATTTTTGGGGGGAGTTATATTCTTTAACTCCCCCCTCTGTTAGTACGCCACTATATATATATAAAGAGAAGGAAGAAAATTTAAAAAAATTAAATATAAGAATAAAACTGTCAAACAAAATTCCAACTAAGTTTTGCTTTGTCGCGACAATGCGAAATTTCTCTACAATCGCCAGACGATGAAAGCTAATAAACGATCGAGACTTCAAGTCGTTCCGTATTCATCCTACAGTCCGAATTTAACGCCGCGTAGATTTTTTATTAACTTTCTCGAGCACTAAAACCATCTAAAGAGTACGAAATTCAATTTTGACGAATTTTAATTCTAAAATGAAAGTCAAAGTCTTAAAAATAATTTGCCTAAACTTAAGACATTTTTTGAACGTCCTAATACAATTTGTTGAACATCGGAGAAAATATTTTGACCTAAAGATACTTATATGGACAAACAAAATATGCAAAAACAAAGGTTAAATTTAAAGGTTAAATTCCAATAATTTATGTTCCCTAATTCAAAAATTATACGGTAAATAGGCATTATTTGACAGCCTGCCCTCATATGTGTTTTAGTATACTTGTTATATATAATGGCGTAAATTATTACTGAAGACGTATTTCAATATGTGAGACATATAATGTAAAAGAACCGTGAAAAACTTAACGTTGGTTTACTTGATTCTCTCGATGAAAACCACAAAATGATTATTAATTACATTGATGAACCCCTTAATTGTATTAAATACCGGTATATAAAAACTTATCTAATGTAAAATAATATAATATAAATGTAAACCAGAACGAAAAATATGTGGATACAATATTTAAATTATATTGGACAACAATAACACATTCTGCTGAATTATAATATCTAATTATCTTGATGATGAAAATTCGCAGGATTGTCGTTTGTATATATTTATGAATAATAACGTTAGGCAGTCCTGCGCGATTTATGTACCGTGTTATTATTTTTACTAATAAAATTGTTATTATTTAGATATTTTATTATTATTATTGTTATTATTATTTTACATCGTTTTCATTATAGAATATTAACGTCTCTCACTTAATGAAGAAAAGAATCGAATAGTTGACTATATTAAAGGTGGTCATTTATTTTTATTTTCAGTAGGTCACAACATTTATGTGTAGATCATACATAAAATAAATTTGATCTTCACGTGTCTAAATTGTAATCGACGTTGAGAAAATTTTTTTTCTATTAAATGAATTTACATTTAAGATAAAACACCGGAATAATTCAATCTGATTAACACTGTTAGTCGAAAAATGAATTTAAAGCAAGATGAATATTAAGAATTTCAATTCTCTATCACATTTAAATACGTCACTGACTTCTATATTAGAATTATATCTGTTGAAAATTGTTATATATTTAACTCCACAACATTCGTGAAATTTATATAATAAAATTATTCAGCTCTCAAATATTAAGAATCGTCATATATAGCACCAAAATTTCTTAATATGTATAAAACATACGCGTATAATTTTCGATCGAATATTTTATGTATTACGTTTAAATAATATTTGCTGTATATATAAAAGAACATTTTAAACTATCCACTTACTTTTTAAGGTACTCTTATGTTGATTTTATTCAACCTACAGATTTTTACACTCAATTTTCTTTCATTATAGTATCAACTGCAAGCCAAATATAAAATAAAGTAGAACTAACTTATAAACTATTTTGTTATTTTAATTTTTTAATCACGTGGGTTTAGAGTTCATCTTTCCGGATCCACAATATAAACATTTTTTGTACAAGAAATTTAATTCGTTTTTTTTTCAATTATTAATCGTTATTTTATTTTTATACACAATACCCGATAATTAAGAAGTTTTAATTAAATCTTTTTATAACCTTCTATTTTATTAATTTTTAGCGAAAAAGAACGTAATCGTTTGTTTGCGTTTCTTTTTTTATTATTCTGTTCATTATACGACGTTTAAATAAAAGGTAGAAAAAATCGTAATACTCTTACATCACTCCAAATAATATTTAGATATTATTTAAAATTAACGCCATAATAATTATTTACCTACATGACGTAATAGAAGTTAAATGGCATTCGTTCATTTTCACACGCACATGCGTGAAGTCATTAAGGATTATTAGGAGTTCCAAAACCACGAATCAAATCTATGTGATCGAGTAATTTATATTTTGTTTTGGGTAAAAATTGATTTTTGATGGCACACCGCTCGTATGTTTTCCTATATTTAAAATATTATCAAAGTATTAAAGGTATTCGTATACCTTGTATTAAAGATAGCAAAACCAACAATGATTGTACTTAACTTAATAAGAAACATTAGCCGCACTCGACTCCTGAGTTATTCTTAAAGCCTACTTTTTATATTTCAATACATATTTCATGTCTTTGCTCGTTCACTTTATTGATCTAATTCGAATTAATAATAAAGTACATTTCAAAATACAATAATTTAGCAAAATTTAAATTGAAACTATATATATTAAGCACTAATGTTATATAGGCATACTTGAAATTTTAATTACTAAAAAATTTTAGATAAAACATTCACTCCGAGAGTTTAAATCGAAATTCCTAATAATGATAATTAAAACAACTTTATGTCTATCAAACATGTAACTCACGTATAAGTTCAAATCCTGTAGCACAAACAAAAAATAAACGTATCCATAAAAAAATTTTTCTTATAACCAGCATTAAGTTATGTTAGTTTAAGTTAGCCTAAGCACAAACAGTAGTTAAGAATCAGTAAATAAATTCATACATAATTTTAACGTTATCACGTACGAGTTTTTTATAACTGGATGATAAAATAAAGTGACCATAGCATCCGCAAAAGGAAAATGGTTTAACTAGATAATAAACTAAGTTACGAATTCCAAAATAGTGGTTATGAATAGTAACTAATTGATTGCTAAAATCTAAAATGAATTTGAAGGAAAATACAGAGTATGCGATGTCGGAGTATTGCACACATAAATATCTTCTCAATATTTCAAATTTCAAGCAGAATTTAAGCATTTTTTCTATATATATATATATATATATATATATATATATATAAGTCGTTTGTTATTTACTTTATTTGATAAACTGGCATTTACGTAAACGAAATAATCGATTTAGAGAAAATAGATTTGATGTATTTCTTGTAGGAAATAACGTATAATGTGATATAACACGTGATCTGAATGATTACAACAAACAGTGGTAAAACAAAAACTGTCATCATACGTATTGTGCGTAGGCGATGGAAAAGTGTGGGAGAAGACATATAAGGTAAATAACAGATGGCTGAAGGAAATATTTTAATCAAAATGAGAAGTAGTGGCGAAGCACAGAATAAATTGTGTAAGGTTGATGACAATTTAAAACGAGTTAATATGCGAAATAATGTCGACGAGACTAATGAGAATACAGAGCGAAAATAAGTATAAAATAATTTTAATATGTACCCTTCGTTAAAATGTGTGAAACAATAACGTATAACATTAAAATTAAATTTAATAAATATTTTATTTAATTAGGAAATATTAATTTAATTAAATTTTGCATTTAGTTGTAATTTTGTATAAATAAATAAATATATATATATATAAAATAATATAATATATAATAA
>JAIPRN010001605.1:0-42477 GCA_025469175.1 Geopemphigus sp. TES_GeoC_2020
CCAGTGAAGACACTTAGTCAGCTGTTTATATACATTTTTTTTTTTTTTTTTTTTTTATTTAGTTTACAATAAGTAAATATATTGAAAAATTAAGGGAATATATTGAGTTAAGGAATTGAGGAATTGAGGGAAGACACAAGAGACTTTTGTGCCGAACATTGTCGAACGCTTGTTTTATGTCAAGGAATAGGCTTATATAGTATAGTTAAGAGTTGAATTTGATGGGTAGTTTGGACGAAACCCAAATTAGATATTTAGAATGGTTCCTTTATTCAACATTATTGGTTGAATCCTTTTAAGTAGTAGTTTTTCAAAGAATTTACCTAGCGTAGGGAGTAAACTGATTGGTCTGTACGAGGTAGATAAGTATTTTATATTTTACGTATAATATACGTACCAAAATAACATAATATTATTTTTGAATTAAATTTTTTCAGTATTACAGAAAATCCGGAATATCCGTTTGCTTTTCAAAGACATTCGACTACGTAAGAAGTGTTTTAGAAAAAATTCTAACAGAGTTAATACTATGAGGTAAAGTGTTATCGTTTGATAATTCAATTATTTAGTCATTGGGATTTAAAATTTTTTTTTTTAACAATTAACACCGGCATTTAAATCTCTTGAGATTCTAATGTTTAATACTTGAACATTGTAATATTATTAGAGTTTAAAATAAACTATGGTTGATTATTTATTAAATTCGGTATTCAATTTATTTTTAAACGTCTTATTAATCATGAATTATGCTTATACACGATAAAATTACGACAGGAATTATTTCGTTATCGTTTACGTACGTTACCGCAGCAATATTCGATTGTACGCTTGTTAATCGTTGAGAATCGTTGGCGTCTATATTGCCGAACCTTGTTACGAATTATTTCTATACGTTCAAAATAGACATTCGCTTTATGCTAACAGAATGACGCGAATTACGTTACGTACATATTCATTATAATTATACGATCGTTATTTGATAACCCTAAGTAACGTTACGTCGCTTATTTGTGTATCGTTCCTCTGGTCAATTGATGTTGATATCTCTGCGTAGAATTTACGCCGCCACAATCTTATTAACGCCAATAGCACCATTGAGTTATTAATACAATCGCCTTATAATTACATACGAAATTGTCTTTTGATCTCCTTAAATTATTAGTGGGAAAACTTGTGGAAAAAAGTATGTGAAAAACAAATACGTTTTGCTTCGAATTAATCACGAACCTTTAACCGCGTAAATATTGTAAATTATTTACAAATAACCGGATGGTTGAAGCTAAAACGAATATCGTATATAATTGATTTGTTGTATCTTAATGTTAACAGAGAAAACATTTTCGAACACAAAAACTCACAAATTTTAATTATTGTTTTAAGCCAATTATATGTTACGAAAATAAGACGAAACGTTATAGCTGGATTACTGTTAAATAATAATTGATATTAGATTTTGTTGGACGATAAATAGACTAAAATACTTTCTTCGAATATATATTTAACTCTTTTTTAGAAAATAAGTGTACAGTTCAACTCTCACGATTTTCGGAACACAGAGGTAAAAAAATGTCAACCATCTTACACCACGAATTAAGTACACAAACAACAAGAAAGTATTGAGCAAATTCGTAAAATCATTACTTACTTTGTATAAGCAAACTTGAGCTACGAACAGTCTCCGACTTATTATAGCTAATGCCATTTCTTGTTTGTCGTTCGTCAGCTGACATTATGCGCTCGTTGGCTGAAAAATCTTAACAACCAGCGAGCGTGACACCGTTTATTGTACGCAGAAGCGCGGAAGAAAACATACAATAAACAATCGTCACTGAAACAAATGATGTTCCCCCGACCACACCAGCTTTTACAATAAAAACACGATGTACGAACGAAGGGCCCCTTTACGTTTTTGTATCGAATCCAATCACATGGACGGGCCGCTACGTGCAACTCTTGAAAGTAAAAATGATCCCTGCATCCCACGTAACGCGCCCGTCCTCGTCATGTCCACGGGACGAAATTCGTCCCATTTCCACGATCAATCCTGGAGCTAAGTCCATTCGCCACTTGTTCGTCTCCCGAGTTGCATCTGATACGGTCTTTCTTTCCGCCCGGTCCAGTGGTCTGACGGAAGCAAGAGGATTATCTAACATGTACCCTCAGGCTAACTTACCGGGGCCAACTAATTAAAGTAATACCCAGTTCAGAAAAGATCGTTCGAGATCCTTCACCACGACAATGCGACTGCCACCAAAAGGTATAACTAAAACGCCTAATTATCAAATTGACAAATAAAGCGATATAAAAATAATTCATCGTATTCGTACGTTTCGTTAACGTCACGCGTTCTAAAATTACGTTTGATTGTATTAGGATTTTACAATTACGTTTCAAGGCATCACCATTAATTTATAAATTCTCAAATACCAAGCATTTATATTTTAATGGCTTAATTAGAATCTAAAAAACGAATGACCCTAATGACTAATTAAATTAATAGTAACCCGTGCTTTTATTGTTTCTAATTAATTCGTGGCCATGCTAAGTAATTGATACGTATACGTTCACCTCGCAATATATTTGTCGTGTTATTTGTAGCCAAATATTTTTTCTATTATACAGCAACGCTCCAAAACTGTGTGAAAATCGCCATTATACCATTGTAATAACCATTTACACTAATGTCAATAAATAGTACTAATACCAATTCGCGATCCTTAAATGTATACAGTCCCGTATAGTGCTGTTTTAAATCCACTCGAACACGCGCCAAAGACAATTACCATGGAATATAGAAAGTTACGATCCGGTGGTAAAATGCCTATGGTCGGCTTAGGTACGTTTCAGGTGAGTTAATTTCAAACGCCAGTAATTATTGATTTGCGAAACGTGTATTCTGAAACGCGTTTGATTTTTGATCCGCGCAGCAATTTCGTATTGTACATTATTCAAACTTGATTAGTCTAGCTAGCGTACGCAATCGATTTTTTTTTATCCTAAACGGACGCCAATCAAATTAAAATTTCCAAAGTCTTTGTTTAACAATCCCATAACCACATTGAAAACGTTCGTAAAATATATTACTTTTAAACATGAAAAAATAAACGGTTCCTGTTAAATTGATTATTAACACGGTCGGCGGTAGAGCGTGGGGTACTCCGCGGAGTCGGAACATATACAAGTATACGCCGTAAGCAGGGATTAAAATAAGTGACCGTCGATCCCAACGACCCTCCACCAATGTGTTGCCACCGCTTTGGTGGAGTGCGAGGGTCAAAAACAACATTCTGTCGTCGTTGACCGTCCATTGTGGACGGTGATTTCTAATTTCCATCCTTGTTGGGATCGACCAAGTCTAACCCCGACAATCGAACGACGGGGAAGAGACCCCAGCAGCCACATCAATGGCACCATCGACAACAGCAAAAACGTCACCACCCTCTCGCCCAACAATTACATACGAAAATAATTTTCACCAATATTAATATTTTGCCTTCTCTGAATCGTATGTTTGTCTTTCGTTTGATGGACGGGGTTATTTTTGCGTGAAAAACTATTCGGTTATTTTCGAACAATTTTTTTCGTTCTTATTCTTATTATTTGATACAGAATTATGCATATCTTGGGTAAGGTTTCTGTAGAGTAGACTAACTGTAGAGCTTCTTGTAAACACCGAATTCATAAAACTCTACAATACTATTAATAATCCTGAAACGTCAAATGAAATGTCTAATAGAAATATATATGCGTATACGTGTGTGCATTGTGCGAGTTTAAGGAAAAACCTATTAACGTTAGCCTGTTGTCATTCTTAGGCAAACTATTAAAAAGGCTAACATTTAAATGACTATTACCATATATTCTTACTAATACGATGAGACTGTCAGACTCGCAATTTGGTTTTCGTTCAGCGCGTAATAAGATATCGGTAAAATATAAATATAATAAAATAGGAAGTATCGTCATTGGGTGACTCCGTTCGTCGAACATATCTAATTAAATTCCTATTATAGCCTATACGCATTTTGTAACAAACGATACAGATTGTATATTTCGTATAATAATAATATAAGTAACGTAAATAAAAGATAAATATAAAATAAAAATTGCACTCCCAAATCTGCGATAAGAAGTTAACGTTCAAATTTGAGTGAAATTTGACTTTTTTTAAAAAATCTTATTTTTCTGTTCGGGTGAATACAAGAGCAGTTCAACGCGCGCGTTTATGATTTCTATATTCGTTACGTAATTTCTATTTGATATATATATATATATATATATATAATTTTGTTTTAGGCTACAGGCCTTGTACTCGAAACGGCTTTGAATAAAGCGCTGGAAGCTGGATACCGACACATCGACACAAGCAACGCTTATAAAAATGAACACGTCATAGGAAAAGTTGTGAACGAATGGATCTCGTCCGGTAAAGTAACAAGAGACGAATTATTTATCGTCACCAGGGTACGGTACGCAATTTACGTTAAACACGGAATATCCGATGTAAAAACTATTTTCAACAGTTGCCCGCTTACGGAAATCGGGCTGAGGAAGTGGAGACGTACATTAAAACTTCACTACAAAACTTACAGTTGGCGTACGTCGATATGTACATGATACATTTTTCGTGCGGTTTATATGCAAACGGAAAAACCGAATTACATAAAATGAAATTAGATTACGGCACGGATCATATAAAAATTTGGAAGGTAAAGATTTGACTGCGGCAAAACGTAAATAGTGTTCATTACGAGGACCAAACGTTGGTAATTACACGCCGTAGTATTTATAAATTATAACCGATTATCCAACAACCAATACGATCGGATCGACGCGCATTTTCCTCGAACGAGTTTCGGGTAAATACACCGGCTCGCGACTCATTATACACTTCCCGTTATCATCGACGTAGTATCCTATCAGCGAAAAATCGTTTCCAACTAATTGTCGATAATTTATACTATACAATTTGCAGGCAATGGAAGACCAGGTGTACGGAGGCTTGACAAAAGCAATCGGTTTGTCGAATTTCAACATAAAACAAATCCGAAGAATATTGGACAACTGTCGAATCAAACCCGACAATCTACAAAACGAAATTCATTTATACCTTCAAGAGCCGGAGCTAGTGAAGTATTGCCAAAACAACGGGATAATAGTCACAGCGTACTCACCGCTTGGCACAAAAGGCGTCCGAGAAACGATGGGTTTCACTTGGGCGTAATACCAATAATATAATTCGACCGGACCGGAAGAAGCCATTTTATGTGTAGCTAATATACGTGTATGATTTACAGTAATGAAACGCTGCCAGAAATGTTGGAGAACGAGGTGTTAATGAAGGTAGCGAAAAAACACGGCAAGACACCGGCGCAAGTGCTGCTGCGGCACATCGTCCAAAAGGGAATTGTCGTCATACCGAAGAGTATAAATCCTCGACGAATTATGGAAAATATTCGGGTATATACACGTTATCGTTTACGTTCGCGAAAATAATGATAAATATGGACATTCGATAATGATATCGTACCGTTTGATCGTTCCGAAAGATTTTCGATTTTAAACTGGACGCGGAAGATGTGGAATGTCTGAACGGTCAAGACGTAGGAGAAGAAGGTCGCATCGTACGATTTTTGTTCATTCCGAAGTAAGTTTTCATACTTTGACTCGTTCGCGTTCTCTTTTTCGGATACTTTCGGTTCATTACGTTGTAAAACGCGATTGTTTTCTATTAGAAACGGCCGATGTTAGTTTCAAACGAAACCGTTATGTTCTTATTATTATTTCTATAGATAATTTATTACATAAATTATTAAAATTCGAATTATTAACGTTGGTCGTCACTTAAAACCAAATATATTTTGGGAAACGTTATTATTTTTTCTATTTTTTTTTTCATCGTCTTTTAAAATATATAAATATAACGTAATATTAATATAAATTAAATGTTTTCAGCGTTACAGATCATCCAGAATATCCGTTTGCGTTTTAAAGACATCCAACTACACGAATAACGTTTTGAAATAAAAACGCTAAAGAAACAATTGCCGTGAGATAAAATGTTATTGTTTGATAGTTAGATTATTTATTTGAGGCGATTGTATTTATTTTTTATCAATTAACACTGCAGAGATTTTATTATTACTTTAACGTTTGTTAAACGAATTGTAATATTTTTAAAATTTTAAATGGGAAATTGTTAATTACTTATTAAATTCGTAACTCGAAATATTTTTAGACATATTATTAATTATGGTTATACACGATATATTTTGCGACGGGAATTATTTCGTTTTCGTCTACGTACACCACCACAGCAGAATTCAATTAATTGTCTGTGAATCGTTAAGAATCGTAATCTTCTATATCGTTGAACTTCGTTGTGAATTATTTCTATACCAGTAACAGGGCGAGAGCATTACATTGAAAATAGACACTCGCTTTGTGTTCATTAAATGACGTTCGTATGTATTTGAAATGTAAAACCGATCTCAATTAATTTCTAAGTAGCTCGATTGCCGGATATTTATACGTTTATAATCACACTAGAATATAAAAAAACGACTCGCTCTAACGACTTATTAAATGTGACCCGCGCTTGTATGGTTTCTAATTAATTCGTGTTCACGCTACGTAATTGATACCTATACGTTCGCCTCGCAATATATTTCACGTATTATTTGTGGCCGAATATCTTTTTTTATTATACGCTCCAAAACTGTGTGAAAATCGCCATTATACTATCGCGTGTAATAATCATTTACACTAATGTCAATAAATAGTACTAATACCCATTGGCAATCGTTAAATGTACACAGTCCCGTACAGTGCTGTTTTAAATCCACTCGAACACGCGCCAAAGACAATTACCATGGAATATAGAAAGTTACGATCCGGTGGTAAAATGCCTATGGTCGGCTTAGGTACGTTTCAGGTGAGTTAATTTCAAACGCCAATAATTACCGGTTCGCGAAACGTATATTCTGAAACGCGTCTGATTTCTCATCCATAGATCGATTATTTGTTGAATAATTCAATAAATCAAATCTAACTAATCTAATCTAAACTATTCTAAACTAATCGGGTTTATTCAAACCCGATTAGTCTAGGCCTGGGTACACAATCGGTTCCAATTGGTTTCCGCTTAGTATTTTAAACAATTTTTACATCTTTACACGGAAAATATGACGTCAGTTTAAAATTTTTATCATATAGATTTTTACAATTTTCTTCAGAATTATTTCGACGCTTTCTATTCCTACAAATACCCGAAGCACTATACGCACCTAAACAAAACGCGTTTATTTTTGCGAAAATAAATTACATTTTTATAAAATAAACTTAGAGTACAAAAAGCTACAAACGTTTTATAACAACACGCGAATATATAAATCCGTTCCGTAAAGGTCGTTGCCGTCATTTTATAGTCAATGTACGCAAACCAAAAACTTAAACGTTAACAAAGTAAACTAAGAATTTTATTTTTAATTTCTATTAGGGTATCGGTCCAATTGCGTATTAGAAATACTTTCAGTTATAAAAGAATATTGCGTTTAAGCCGTCGTTTTTAGCATAGAGTAGCGAAGAATCTCGACGACTAGATTGTATTTTATTTTCAATTGTTTGGAACTGAATTAGGCGTTTTATAAAAATATAAAAATACGATAAATACTACAAAAGCGTTTGTTTTCAACCGTAATTGTTATTATTGAACCGAATCGACTTTTCATAATCCAAAAATGATACATCGCTGGGTACTTTGAAAATGCTTACGAAATTCGACGCAAATAGAAATGAAACGTAAAACGCGCGTAATAATATTGAATACGGGTTTGATTCCAAGGTATTTAACGGCAATAAAACCATAAACCGACTATAGTTTAATATATTAACGAATGAAATAATATACCACGTATTATACACAAGCGTACTACTGTTTCTAAATTCAAAAAACTAGTATCCGGCGTTTGTCATTTATTTATTAGTAGTAATTTCCGTATTTTTAAATCGTAATAATACTTTAATATAAAAATAATAGTACGGTACAAATAAGGGAAAACGAAAAAAAAATACTCCTATATCCGCGATAGTCGGTCGACACTGGTATTCGCGTGAAATTTGATTTTCTTCGAAACTCGATTAGTTCAGTTCAGAGAATTAGTATTATCGATCGCTACATACCACGCGAGGTTCGTAATATAAATCGATCGTAACTATTGTAAAAATACGGTTACGGCGATAATTACGTAGTTACCGTAAAACGAGAAAAACGATCAATATACCGCCGGGTCGTCTACGAAAAGCGTTTGGAAACGATTGAACTCAAACGCACAAGTCGTGTAATGAAAACCAAACGTTTTACGGAATATCTTTGCGGGCAAATGTACGGTAAATACATTTGTCACCACGTATACATCGACGTAAACGAGACAAGAAAATAATCTCCGATAGGACGCGTCTATGTGCACACGCTACTTACACAAACACGAGCCACCGTGAACAATTTAAGATCAATAATTCAACACTACCGTGCGAATCAAGCGTGTGGTAGCTAATTCGAAAACAATATTAACTGGCAGATACGCATTTTTGGAATTTATCGGATTGTTAATCGCGTCACGTAAAAACATAAATAGTTGACACGCGCTTTTATAAATCCTATCTTCGTTATACGTTACTATTTGATATATATACATTTTGTTTTAGGCTACGGACGCCGAACTCGAATTGGCTTTAAACAAAGCTCTAGAAGCTGGATATCGACTCTTCGACACGAGCAACGCTTACAGAAACGAGCACGTCATAGGAAAAGTCGTGAACGAATGGATCTCGTCCGGTAAAATAACTAGAGACGAATTATTTATCGTCACCAAGGTACGCAATTTTTCATTTAACTCGGTATATCCGATGTAAAAACTATTTTCAACAGTTGCCCGCTTATGGAAATCGGGCTGAAGAAGTGGAGACGTGCATTAAGGACTCGCTACGAAACTTACAGTTGACGTATATCGATATGTACATGATACATTTTTCGTGCGGTTTATATGCAAACGGCAAAACTCAATACCACGAAATGAAATTAGATTACGATACGGATCACGTAAAAATTTGGAAGGTAAATAATATTCAATTGCCGCACTAAGTCGTGACTTACGATATTCTCCATCATATATGTGCTACGAAAAATTGTTTTCGTCTAACGTTCGATAATTTACGTTCAAACTGTACAATTTGCAGGCAATGGAAGACCAGGTGTACGGAGGCTTGACAAAAGCAATCGGTTTGTCGAACTTTAACATAAAACAAATCCGAAGAATATTGGACAACTGTCGAATCAAACCCGACAATCTACAAAACGAAATTCATTTATACCTTCAAGAGCCCGAGCTGGTGAAATTTTGCAAAGACAACGGGATCGTGGTCACCTCATACTCAACACTTGGCACAAAAGGCGTACGAGAGACGATGGGGTTCGCTTGGACGTAATACCGATATTATTATTATTCGATCGACCCCCAGGAAAAATCGATTTTACGTGTTGTTTATCGCGTATACGTGTGCGATTTACAGTAACGAAGAGTTACCAGAAATATTGGAGAACGAGATGTTGGTCAAGGTAGCGAAAAAATACGGCAAGTCACCGGCGCAAGTGCTGTTGCGGCACATTGTCCAAAAAGGAATGGTTGTCATACCGAAGAGTATAAATCCGCAACGAATTATAGAAAATATTCAGGTACGTTATCGTTTGCGAAAATAATGGTAAATATGGACACTGGATAATGATATCGTACTGTTTGAACGTTCCGAAAGATTTTCGATTTTAAACTGGACGCGGAAGACATGGAATGTCTGAACGGCCAGGACATTGGAGAAGGAGGTCGGATCTTACGATTTTTGTTCATTCCGAAGTAAGTTTTCATACTTCATTCGTTCACACTTCTTTATCAAATATTCTCATGTATATTAAATTTTCAAACAAAATTGTTTCTTAGTAGAAACGACCGGACGTTAGTTTCAAAAGAAACCGTTTTTTTCTTACTATTGTGTCTATACATAAATTAATTCGATAGATTATTAACATTTTAAAGATCGGTCGTCAATTAAAAAGAAATACATTTAGGAAACGTTATTTTTTCTATTTTCTTTTGTTAATCGTCATTTTATATCGTACGTATAATATATGCCTGCGTAAATATGACGCGACGTTGTTTTCGAATTACGTTTTTTTTCAGCGTTACGGATCATCCGGAATATCCATTCGCGTTTTAAGGACATTCAACTACACGAATATTGTTTCAAAATATTAATCGCGATAGAACTAATACTACTATTGTTTTTTTAAATCGTTTGTAGAATTAGACGTTCTTGTATATGGGATTTCTTTTTTGTAATAATTAGCACCGGGATTTAAATTGATTAACACTTTAACGTTTATTAGACAAATCGTCGTAATATTATTAGAATTTTAAATTTAAAAATCTTTAAATTTTTATTTTATTTAACAGTTTGGACGGTTGTTTTAGTTGCGTTATTATAAGTATATTCGAATAATTATTAAAATCGTATTTATATTAGTGACGAATAAACAAATAATGGTAGATATCGCGTAATAAAAATAAGAAAAATATATGGTTACATCTAAATAACAGACGCTTATACACGTGCACATGTTACATACACGTAAGGTCAAAAAACCTAGTAATAGATAAATTATACAAAACAAAAAAAAATATCTCGTTGCAAACGTGTTTTGGTATTTTTAAAGTTTTTCGAAGAAGCGGCACAACATTTTCGATTCTCTTCAGGTCGTAATTTATAATAGTCGAAACTATAAAAAAAACGATTTCACTAATATCCTATATATATATATATACGCTGAACAAATATTGTTATTTTCGAATAGCCGTATTTGACGTGGTCGAAACAGTACATCGCTCGACGATTGAACAACGATGCTCACGTTACAGGATAATTTATTAGTATTTTGCGTTTTTTGTGTGTACACGTTTCCACGTTGAATCTTTAATAGCTGATAAGTAATAAAATATTCGCACGTACAAATGTTTATAATTTTAAACTCGAAAAATTATCTAAACCTAATTATCGCGCCTTAAAAAACATATATATATATATATATATATATATGTGTGTGTGTGTATATATTTTGTCGTGTAAGACAATAATCGGTATGAATACGTTAGAATTTCTGACGGGAAACAGTCCCGATCGTATCTTTCGATCACACTGTACGATGGAATACGACCGTAGTGGCATACACGTTCCTTTGTACTCTAAATCTAAATTGACTCGAACCCTTTTACGGTGTTTATGTAACCGTATTTATTGGTATTGTCATAAATAAATAACGCGGGTCGTTCGAGCGTCATTATCGGTGATTTAGGCAAACAGTACTGACGTTCGCTTTTTATTTATTCGCTTACGACAACGCGTTTAGTATTAATAATACGACGTCGGGAACTACGGAAACGCGTTACGTTGAAAAATAATAAACGACTTTCGTCGATTTCGCCGTCCCGTAAACCGAAATCGACGGAATAAGTCAAAACCGTTTAAAACGTCGCGAATACGGCCAACGTTCCCCGGCGATAAACCGTTATTCGCGCACTTGCTGTTACCGCGAAGGTGACTAGTTTAATATATGACCGCGTAAAATAACCCTGTAAGTTTTATCGAAACCCGTTCGACTGTACTAAGCGAATACATTTTACGCCCGCCAGAAATATAACGGTACAGGCCTCGGTGATTATAGGGAGTATCAGACGGTGGCTGGAGACACGAAACCGACGAAATTTAACGTTCCGAAACGTGAACGTCAAAAAGCGTACGCTTTACGTTTCGAGTTGTGAAAAAAGCACAGCCTAATCTCCCGTCGACATTCTCCCCGTAGTATTTTGGAGAATAACCTTTCGTTTTCGATTCCTTTTTTTCCATACTACATACGCGCGTAATATTTCCGTAGAAGTTGTTCGTTCGTCATCACGAGCGGTCGTTTTTAAAAAGGGCTATCCATTCTCGCTAAGCGAAAACGCGTTTATTATTTTCGTATTATTATTGTACCGTATTCGAAACTGTATACGAGGTCACGTAGCAGCAGCAGCAGCAGCAAATAACGCGTAATAATCGTTCAAGTACGTAAACGAAACAAATAACGAACAACAACGATAATTACTTGTATACCGCACGCCTAGGTCGGTACGGGTGTAAACGTAAAACAACCGTGTACAAGACGTTTCCCCGACGTTTCTAGATTCGAATAATACGAATAATATCGAATATTACAGCAAGTAAAATCGAATATATTACGTAAAAAATGGTCGTCAACGAGTGTTTGTGAAAGAGTATTTTGTTTACTTAATTCCGCGTTTTCGAATTTACGCTATAAGTAAATTAATAATACCTTTTAATTATAAATTAAAATCTCGTTACCATACACGGGTAGGTAATATACATATATTTAATTACAGCGCCGACTAAATAATCGACACGTTTCCATATATACTCACGGTGGTTAATTTTTTTTCCTTTTTGTAAAACGTAACGCTGAAGATTTCATCACGCGATTGTCATTTTCGAGATAAACGTATTAGAAGTAACGCGACCTATTAATAGCCTCCCACCCGTTCGTTGTGCCTTCTGTATTCGCTGATTACCATCAATTTGTACGGGCCGTAATAGTAACGAGCTTATGGACGTTTTTTGTTTAGGTCGCGCGCTATGAAATTACGAAAAAAAATGTGCTCGACGAGTATTTACCGTCAAGAGTCCTACATCCGTAGCCGTAATTATATTATTACGTTTTCATCGACAATAAGCCGTTGACGTGGGAGGGGGGACATTATAGTTTCGCTAAAAATAGCCGAAAACACGAACCGAATACGCTGTTCGGCTGAAAAATAAAAACGCGTATAAAACGGGGGCTAAAAAGTAGTGTGCCCGTGTCTTTAGCGAATTATTATTGAATTATAACGTTTTGATCGATTGCGACGCAACAGCCACCGGCTGTCGGACCGATTCGCGTTGAAAAGTATTGGAAACGTTGTAGCGGTGTACGTTTAAAAAGTGTCCGAAAACGCTTTCGGACATATTCGGATTACTGGCCGAGTTCGCCGATACCGTAATCGTTGGCCGATTACGCGGAACATTCACGGGGTTGGTACTTGGTCGATTATTTTTGGCCGGTAGGCGACGCGATTGCAATCGGTGGCCCGCCCGGATTAATTCGCGCGGTCACGAGCGCCGGATATTATTATTAATCGTTACCGGGATTCGGGCGTAAAATCCGACGTCGTCCGCGCGTTTTCGCGACCCTTCGAACTGGACAAATGTCGACGTTGGCCGCAATAATGTTTGTACGGCGTGAGCGTGCCGAGGGGGGTAAGAACGAAACTACTGGCGACTGGAAGCGCGGCGCGAATAGCGGTACAAATTACCGAGCGCCGAATTCCGTTGGCCGGGCGATCGCGCGCGTATTTTTGTGACGCGGTAGTCACGGATCGACGGGCCCCGCGCACGTCACGAATCAATTACGACTAATAAATATGGTCGTCTATACGGAAGCTCGGCGGCCGAACAACACACATATTCGGATACCAGCGTTGTCCCCGAATTCGTTTCTATCCCGCCGGAATTGTCGCCGCTTGTTCTTTCACGTTATTCGTTTACGGTCGTCGCCCAGACGTTTACAATAAAATTTTCGACATTACGTACCTACACAAAAGTACCTATTAGGCAAACGAATATATATATATCCGCGTCCGTCTTCCTAATTTTAGCGTTGGTAACGATAGAATGACCATTGTTAACCCGTACCGTGGTACCGCGTACGTTTACCGGCTATTATTTGTATACCGTAAATAACAATCGGGTCGCCTTTAGGGATATTCGTTCAATCGACTCCCGGCGCGAAACGCTATTCGAGAAACTGGCTCACTGTGTTTAGAAATTAACCGTAGAAAGTCGTACGCGTTGTACACCGACGACAATACCGTAACGCCTCGGTGTTTGAGCCGAAACTAACCATACCGCGAGTCGCCCGAAGGTGACGCATTTATTTTACGAACCGAGCGCGCGTACTGGGAGACATATTCGGGTCCGTGTTGGAAATGATCGCCGATAATCGACGCCCATTCATTCGATTCGCTGGTACAACGACGTTTTCGACGAAACCGTAATACAAAATACGAACCGATACAACAAACGCCGTCCCGTCAATCGCGCCGACGACCGTTCTGCTTACGAAGCGGTTCGAATTCAATTACGTAATAAATCGATTTGTGCGCGGGCGGCAGGGGTTTGGTTAGGTTCGGTGATGATGGCCAAGGAAGTGGCCGAACGGCAGAGGCAGACTCTCGGCGTGAAAACTCCGTCACGTCGTCGTGGCCGCGGAAGGAAGTAGCGGGGCTAGGCCGCTAAATCGGGAGAATCGTTTTATATTCTTTTTATTTTTGTAAAGGACGGCGTAAGCGGTACGTTGTCAGGGGACTGTCCCGATTCCGCGTGTTAGCTTAAGCTATCTAAAGGAAGATGTAAATGGCTGCCCGGTGGCAGGGAATTGTCCTGTTTCATCGCGCACCACCATTCACGCGATAGTTCTTAAGAAGCGTTAGTTTTTAACAATTATTGTAAATTAGATTCGATGTACGGTGGAGGGGGAGGGGCGAGGTAAAACAACGAGAGGATGGCTCGCGTTTGGCTCGCCTTTCTCATTAAGGACGATCGTTTATTTTCGTATATATTGTTTTAAACGACGGCGACTCGCTGGTCCGAAGTACCTGCCATTCCGGGCCAGTCAAGGCATTACCGTTAACGTAAAAACGAAATGGTTAGGTTGACAAAGTCGTCCGAAATTCGAATCGCGCGCTACATAATCACCGATCGCGACGCCGGTCGTCCCCCCCCCGTATATATATATATACACGTACACTATTTAACACCGTCGACGACGATCGAGTGAACGTATGGCCCGTGACGGCGACTATTTTACGTAAAAACAGTTTAGCGCGCAGGCGCGCGATTTGTCAAGTGTGTGTCCGGGAGTTTTTCGTCCATCGTGGACGTTGCCGCCGACAAAACAAGGACGTATTTAGACGACCGTCGGTTTAAACGATTTTATTTACGCGTTTCGCGGCGTTATATAAACGATTTCGAAACACGTACGCCGTGTAGGCGTCGACGTTCGTAATTAAGACGTTTACATATTGTATCCTACGACAACGGTTGATCGGTCGAAACGGCTGTGTACACCGGTGGCGTATTAACGATAAACCCTCCCCGCGAAAATTTTTAGGAAAAATTCTCACGATTTTCGATCACGCACAATTAAACTATTTTTAAATTTCAATACAAGTTATTGGACGTGTTCGTTAAGAATGAATAACCTATTAAAGTGTATATCGTGCCTCGTTTTCGTTATGGTCGTCCGATTTTTACGTCTCCCCCTCCCGGTCCGAAATTCAGGTCTAGGTACTGGTGTACGTAAACGTTCGACTTTCGATAAGCGCGCGAACTCCACGTTAATAATCGAACGTTACGGCCAACGGATATAATTCGTTACGTTTGTTACGGCCGCGAATATTTCGCGTCGTGTTTCGACAAAACTAATTGCCGTTTCACACGCCCGTGTTTAAGCGCTCGTAAACACCCTATTATACGCGTATAATTATATTCATTTATACCTCGTACTCGGATAATATATTAATACGTGACCGTGGCCCGTCCCGAGAGTTGCCGGAACGAAGCGACGAAAATAACGCCGGTGGCGCGATAATTACGAAATTTCGGATACTTGAACGCGTAGAGCGAACGTTTCGCCGGCGTTTGCCGCAACGTCGACAACAGTTAAAGACCATTTAGTACGGATCGATTACAGATACCGAACGAGAATAATTTATTCCGCGAATCGGGCGCGTGGGCCCGTGGTCGTCAATCAGCGGCCCGACGGTTCGTATACGAAAATACGTAAGCGAACGTTTAAAGACGAATCGTAGAAAACACGAACGGCGGCGATAAGCGGCACGTACCGCGAATATAATACGAACGCGAGATTTACGCTCTGTTCGCGCGGATTTCGAGGAATGCAGAAAACACGGCTCGAAATTTGATCGTCCGGTTTTTAAATTACCGCGTTATCGACGAGTGGGCCTAGATATTTTCGGCACACGCCTTGCGAATTACGAGTTCCGCGGACTCGATTTCGACGGATTGGCCGCGATTGTTTCGCGCGTATTCGTATAAAAACGGAAACGTATGGACCAGACGCGTCAGGTTTGCGCCGCCGGTAAAATATGCCGACGCGCGACTCGACGTTGTTATCGGGTACTGTTACTAGCTACTTTGGGTCGATCAAGTTCCGTATACGCCATGTATAAGAATATCGAAGTTTCGGCCACGGACGTGCGCGCGTATTATTTAATAACGGCGATTAAAAAATATTCTAGACCGCGAATATACACGCCACTTTGGGTTAACCATACGGCCTAACGGACAGAATGTGTACAGACCCTTTTATATTGCGTATCGCGCATAATTAAAAACTCGAGTCTCGAGTACTGTATATATATATATATCTTATGTAGTGTACTTAACTCGATAGTTTCGCGACTAATTTCGTGTAACGTATTTTTACGTCGAGAACACGAACGCGCGCGTCGTTTTTAACGAATTACGTTTAGAAAAACTCGAGCGAACATTCCGCGTGGTACGATTGTCGCGCGGTCCGAATAATGATTTAACGCGTCGGGGTAATTTTTAAATGTTCAAAATTAAATTTTAAAATCCGGAAGCTAATCAACCTACGAATCGCGACCGGTAGCCTAAGTCTAGCGGTTGTCGATAGAAAAACGTTATTTTCGCGTACAGCGAACGCGTACGTTATTAATTTTTTACGTAATTTGTACGTAATTAATAAACTAAGGCGTAAAAAACGATAGAGTTCCGAAATTTGTTTCAAAATAAATACAACGCGACCGATACGTATATATATTCGTTGATTTTTTTTTACAATAAAGGAGGATTTAGTTCACCGTCGGGATCGATTTTTGCAGTATAGTCGTTCGTCCTCGTCCTAATTATGGGATATGTAAAATTAATAATCGCCACCCGAACGTCGATAAAAAAAAAACGTAAATTTATTGGAAAATATCGAAACGATCGGCGAACAACGGCTTCGGCGTATAAACGTTGGTAAACGTCGAAAATCGAAGGCGTGCGTCGTATGTACCGAAATACTGACGGTACCGTCCGAAACAAACGAAACGCTACGAACCGCCGCGCCGACGGACGACCGAGACGGATTTGCGTAGGTGTGGTTAATATCGCGGTGTAAGCGAGGCGATTTGGTTTCGTTAAAATTTCGGTTTTACGGGGCCCGCTGCGGCGAAACGTTCGGCTCGGGTGTTTACGAATATTCGCCGGTAAAAGAACGGAAACGGAACGAACAGAAGACGGCCACCGTTAAATTGGAAAAACCGCAACGGACGTCGTCGGCGCGCGCGCGACGATCATTTCCCGTGTTTTCCCGTCCACGAATCGCCGCGGTCGTTTGTTTGCGTGTTTACGTGCACACACACGCGCTGCTCCTACCTTCGAAGCCTCGCGTGGAAACGCCGAACCCGTACGGGTACTACGGTCGGCGGCTATCGATACGCTCCGCAGTCGTCTTCAGTCCGTTCACTCGTACGCAAGACACCGACGAGCACGCGGATATGAAGTATTTGACGTTGAATTCCGGCGGCAAAATGCCGGTCGTCGGCTACGGTACGTGGCAGGTAAGTGTCGTTACAAAATACGTTTTCGACGAAAACACGTGCGTGTTAATGTTAATGTCTCTCCGTGTTTCTCTCTGACACCCCGTAACGCGTTACTTGTTGTCGTAACGGCGGTACGTGCACCCAGATGGAACACGACGACGCCCGTGACGCGGTAGGTATCGTCCGACCGGACTGTAAATGACCGAAAAAAGAAAAACGAACACGTAGTTCCCTTACGGGAAATCGCTTGTCTCACGATTCGCTTACTGGGCGAGGGGGGCGCAAATTGCGCGCGGCCCGAACTCGAGCGAACTTTTCGGATCCATACCGTCGTCCGAACGCTTCGTGTTTTGGCCCCGTGGCCGCGCAATTCGCGCGCCTCCGTTCCGGAAAACTATCGTCGCGCCCATTCGTCCACGACCGGCGGCGGTAGTGCGCTCGTAGTTAAGCCTGTGCGCCTCGAAAATAGCTAATCGTATTTTCGTTCACTCGCCACACATTTACGGTCGTGCGGCCGTCAATCGTTACCCATTTTCGTTAATTACGGCGCGGCGTAGCTCACAATAATACTACGCTATACGAATTCCGCTAATCGAATTTCTCGGTAAACCCAATGATCGGTTCGGGGCGTGTACCGCCGATCGATTTGCAAGTTTCGATCGACCGCGTCACGTACCGGACACGAACGTAACGCTAACCCGTAATCCCGACGCGCGGTCGCGTCCGTTTGGCGGCCAATTTCATTTATCGAACCGTTTTCCCGATTTCGTTTTACGGTGTTTTCGTTTCCGGATACCTCGACGAACCTTCGCCCGGCAATTCGGCGTATGTCGGGTACATTGCTATTCGCCCAATTCGCGAATACTCGTGCGTACACGCGCGCACCCTTTTCCGCGTCGTTTATTTCCAACCGAACGCCCGAATACGGTTCTATACGCGGATGTTCGAACGTTATGCGTTCCACGCGGTTTTCGTCGGGACGCCATTTTCGCTTTTGTTCTTAACCCGCCGTTATTAATTACGACCAATCGAACGTCTTATTATGTGAACCGTAGTAGCTTTTCGTTGAAATTCGTCGATAGTCGCGCCGTCCGATTCCCTCCGAAAATTACTCGCTCGTTATGTCCTACACGTTAATATTTCGACTATTTGTTTAGGTAGATATTTATTCGTACGAAAAAGAACCGTACTTTTTTGATAAAAGCAAATCCGTACGTCAGATGTGAACTTACCGTTTTTTACCGAAAAACCAATTCGGTTCGTATTTTGAACGCGTGAAACGTAATTTTCGTAAAATTAAAACGACTAAACCGTGGACACTTTAAAGAAGTTGTACATTTATTATAAAACCGATAGACGTATTATCGTAAATCACAACGCGTCACACGTACCACGTAAGAGTTAAAGTCACCGGTTATTTATATAAATATATTAATTGTACTTATAGTACGTCGTTAATTTACTTATAAAACAGAATCGGACGAATTTCGAAACGATAACCAATTTATTTTCAGCGTTCCGAAAAGTTTCCGACCCTTTTTTTTTTGGTCGATTTTACTTTTGACCGACTGAAGCTTAACTTGATATCCGTTTAAAACAGATTTCATTGCCGTACATTTTTCACCGCGCGGTCTCATTTCGCTTCGCAGTTGCCGTTACGACGATATAGCGATTTATTATTATTAACGTTATTTCGAAAACTATTATTATTTTTAGGACAATCGATTTAATATCCATCCGGTAGTCTAGAAATACGCGGCGTGCGTCACTTGTTTCAGACAATGGGCGACGTATTTTACGATAACGTATATTGTTAAGTAAAACCCCCCATACGGCGAATATAATAGGCTTACGTACAACAATATAAACACAGCGTACACGTTTTTATTCGTCGTAAAGTATAGGCGACACCGATGAATTGGAAAATGGAATTCGGTTTTTCGACATTGTTAAAAAGTGGTAACGCGTTTACCCTACAAAATAATAATAATAGAAATAAAAAACGAACAAACCGCGTTCGTAATACTTAAGAGGTAATTTATATCGAGCCGGAGGAGTATTAACGAATACGCCCGTCGTCGTTATATTATTATAATCGCGACGAAATCGACGTTATTTTCACAAACTATTTACGGGACAAACGAATTAAAATAATTTTTGATCGAAGTACGCGACCAAATACGGACCGGTAATATCGCCGAAATTGTGTCCGTTATTCAACGTAAATAAATTAACCGCGTCGTTTCGGGACTCGACAACGGGTCGATAAATTAAAACGGATACGATGGAACGTAAAATCGCTTGTTTACAAACGAGCGAATGGGTACGTCGGGTATGTCCGGGCGTCCGAGTGGATTGGAAAAATGAAAACGCCCGTCGGCGTTCGAACGATCCGCTCGCGAAGTGTAATCGACGAATAGTTCGATCGGTACCGTGCGCGCTCGTTTCACGGACGAAAAATGGTTTCTTTAAAACGGCGGTCGCCGTTCGACGTCTCTGGACACGCGTACGCGTCAGTGCATACGTAATACCCGAAACAGACGTTCGATCCGTAAAAACTAATTAAAAAACGTACCGGAAAGTAATTTAAAAAGTTCGACGCGCGTTTACAGCGAACGGAATGCGTCTAGACGCGCGAACACGTATGTACGCGCGACAAATACGAAACTATTAAATAAACAATACGCTCCCGGCGCCGGTCCGTTGTTTTTTCCAATTAAAATGCCTTCGCTCGCGGCATTCGCCATCCGAAGGGGGACAACGATCTGTTTTATAAATTGTCGATTTGTTTGTACGCGTCCGTCCGTCCGTACCCCGTGCGGTAGCCATCGTAAACCGTTCGTGGACCGTTGCCGTTAGGGAAACGCCGGGAACGCTTTGAATAGCCCTTGTTCGAAACGACAGTTCGCCGAATATAAAACTCCGGGTGACGACGAGTTCGGGCGCCCGTACAAAAAACAATTTCGATAGTAACGACCTTGCGCGCGATTAAACCCGTTACGTATCGACGGTCCGATATAATCTTGTTTTTCTTTCCGCTACGACGCCCGCGACCCGTCGGGTATTCCAAACGTCGACGTATAAATTGTTCGAACACGTTCGGCCGAGAATCGTCGAACGGCCGCCCCGTAATAAACCGTTCGACTATTCGGCTGCTACAACACGAGCGGCGCGCGTACGCCGTGCGACGACCGATCGTCACGTTAATCGAACGTCCGTAATTACTCGCGATATCGTCGGTCGGTCGTACTTGTCCGTTTCCCGGCGGTTCGACAATTACCGCACCGTCCGCTACGAAATCGTTCGCAACGTCGGCACCGTAACTAATTCACCGCTTTCGTGGTATTCATCGACCGAACTGTATAGCGAGCGCGCTATTCCTAACGTCTATGGACGTATATATATATATATAAACGCGTCACATTCCGTCGGACCTCGAAAACGTTGTGACCGACCTTGTTTCGCTCCGCGCGTACACTAAACGTATTGCGTGCGTTCTATAGTCGTGACGTCCGTTCAGGGTTTTCGGCCATTTCCGCGATAATCGTGTGATTATCGTTCGGCCAACGAGGAACGTATTTTATTCGGTTTTTTTTAATGGCCCACCGTCGTTTCGAAATAATTTCGTTTATCGTTTGCACGGTACCTACGCACCAATCGGCGGGCATAGTTCACCTACGTAGTCACGACCGTGTTACCGCGCGCCGTAGCCGTGTGCGCACGCGAAACACGAACGAATTATAGCGTCCACGAAATGCCGGCCGTGATTTCAGGCTGTGGACAACGTGCTGGAAACGGCTTTGCACGAGGCCTTAAAACGCGGCTATCGGCACATCGATACGGCGTCCGCTTACGTCAACGAACATATCATTGGGAAGGTCCTAAACGAATGGATCTCGTCCGGCAGAGTGACCAGAGACGAATTGTTCGTCGTTACTAAGGTAATTACGGAACGACCGCGTCCCGTTCGACGGCCGAAAACGGCGTAACACACGGGCATTACTTTACAGCTGCCGCCTTTCTCGAATCGTCCCGAGGATGTGGAAGCGTGCTTGAAAAAATCGTTGGAGGATCTGCAATTGGACTACGTCGACCTTTACTTGATACACACCCCGTTCGGCATAATCGCCGAAGACAAAGCGAATATGGCGGACATGAAACTCGATTACGGTACAGATCACTTGGCCACGTGGAAGGTAACGCACGCGGTGGAACGGTTAGCGGACGGGGGTGGATTTAAAGGGGCTGGAGGGTGGTTGCGGAGTCGCGCGGCTTTTCGAAAATCGTTCGACGTGCATTTAGGTGATGGAAGAACAAGTGGCGTGCGGCCGAACGAAAGCGATCGGTTTGTCGAACTTCAATACGAAACAAATCCAAAAGATATTGGATAATTGCGCGATCAAGCCCGATAACGTTCAGATAGAGCTTCACCTGTACCTGCAACAGGCCGAACTCGTGGATTTCTGCAAGGAGAACGGGATCGTCGTGACCGCGTACTCGTGTTTGGGCGCGAAAGGCGGCCGAGAAGCGTTGGGAATGAATTGGGCGTAATGACGTTGTATACCGTGGCCGTTTGTTAGAACGCTTTAAAAAAAAAAAAACCGTGGCGCGCGTGTGTTTTATAGCAAAGAATTGCCCGAAATGATGGAGAACGAGGTAGTATTGAGCGTAGCGGCGAAACACGGCAAAACTCCGGCCCAGGTGTTGTTGCGGTACATCGTGCAAAGGGACGTCGTGGTGATACCGAAGAGTACGAATCCGGAGAGATTGGCGTTAAACATACAGGTACGTAAACGTCGCGTCCGTGTTGGCGAACGAAACAGAAAAACCGTTTTATTTTCTCGAAAGATTTTCGATTTCGAGTTGGACGACGAAGACACGGCCGCCCTAAAAGGTCAGGACGCGGGAGAGTCGGGGCGCATCATACGATTTTTCTTTTTCTCCAAGTAAGTCGTCCAGTCCGGCCGTGTAAATATCCGAGTCGCGTCTGTTCGGCGAATATTCCGTCGTCGTCGCACGCACAACTAACGACGGCGTTCGGGTGTTCGCCCGTCCACGCGTGTTATTCGCCTCGTCCACCCACCCGATCGTATCGGTTTTTTTTCCAGAATTTTGGACCACCCGGAATACCCGTTCTCCAAGGACATTTGAATTCGACTCCAGAAACACGTAGTCTACTTGGCAAGCGTAGCGGCTTTAGAAAAAAAACGAAATTCGGTTATTCAATAATTACCGTTACGGGACACGATTCGTCCGCGCTCGTTGCGCCTAGGCACCGATAAAACGCGATAGTTTATTTCGTTTTCACGCGGCAATATAATTACTATTGTACGGACGTTTAGCTGCACAAAAATATTGTTAGTTTCGAATTAATAAATCGCGTACGCCGTTAAAAATAAAACGAAACGGAAGTTTTTGGTTTTTTCGGTTTTGTTACTACTCAACGCGGGAAACTCCTGCCGGCATAAGACAAGTTAAGCGACAAAAGTTTCGTCCGATCAATTTACAAATTCAACACTACGCCAAATGGCTTCCGTCAACGATTCCGATTAACGTGCGCTCCGAGCTCCATCATGGGTTTTCGGCTTACAAATGCTCTAATCAACGAACGTACAACGAACCATACCCGTTTCGTGTAAAAACGAAACGCTTCGGAGCTAAACACGTATTAGACACTACACGGCCGATTACGGTGGAGGAGGGGAGGAGGAGGCGGTTATTAGCTTCCAGTTTATATAAACTCAACAGTTATATAACGAACGAAAAATAACTAAATTTAAACGGTAAAACTCGGGTTCGAAATTATTTTAATAACTTGTTCGGAATCAAGGATGGAAGGATGATTAGAAGGGAATTGATGAATAGGATTACAGTTATGGAAGAACGATCGAAAAAGACGCGAGAAAGGTCGCGAATTATTTCGTTAGGAACAGAAAAGAGAAAGGCCAAAATTATAAACGTGGGTCGACAATAAGGAATGGCCCGCGGCGTGCGTAAACGATTACATTTTATTACGGAGGATCTCGAAAGGGACGCGTTTTTGAACCGAACTGGGAACTGAGGGAACAATATTTTTGAACCTAAACAGGCAAAGTAGGCACGTCCATCAACGTGACACCTGAAAATAAAAACGAAATCGTTGAAAAATAAAATAAATAACGTCCAACGATCGTTGAATCGTTTCGGACATTCCGTAAATCGCTTTTAAAACGAAATAATCAAAAATGTCGTACACGTTCGTAGTACACAATCGGTAAGCGGTACGTCGAAAACGATACCAAATGTATACTTATCGGTTTTCCGATGGGTGGAGGGCAACGTAAACGTATCGATAATAACCAAGAACTTAGTCTTCGAACATATTGGAAGTCGGGACGAATGATTCGATCCCGATCATATCATACTTCGCTAAATAAATTTGTTTCGGTATTGCTTTAACGTTCGAACGTCCCGTAATCGCGTATTATTCGAAACGACAAATTTTTATACGATTTTCTATATCGGCAATGTTACAGTCATTAATACGCGTTCGATTTGTGCTGAAAACGATCTACTGGACACGGTCAACGCTTATAAGTGCGTATATCAAATTGGTCGAAAACAACATCGGAGCCTCGTTATGATCACATTGTATCGACCGTTGAATGAAAAGCACGCGGCAAATTGCCAATTACGCGAAACCTGTTCAAGTGTCCCCGGATTGTTTACCACAAACGACGTTTAATCGTACGCGCTTGTTATTTGGTCCGATATACGAAAAATCAATCGACCTTGGGGCAAAGTTATAGATAATTATAATAATCCGTCCTAAAATGAAACGCCGGTTCGCGTTTATTGCAAACCGCGTAGCGACGGAAACGAGAGTAATTGAAATTAACCGCGATCACGACCGTTCGTAATAACCGTTCTAGCGATAACCGCGATAACACCTTAAAGCAAGTGTTCAATCGCGGAACGTTTGTTTTTCGAAACGACGAAGCGATTTCTTTTTTTAATTACCGAATAACGTCCGTTATAAAATGCATAAAAACCTATATAGCGTATATTATTAGGCTCGATTGCGGTAAAATCGACCGTTGTTCTATATATTCGCGAACGATAAGCGTTTGAACCGGCTCGAATCTTCAACACCCAGCGAGACGAATCGTAAATAAATGCAACGACGGTTTCCAATAATAAAAATATCTTCGCGCGAACATTTAAAAAAAAAAAAAAAACCGCGAGCGCGCAATATTTGTAAATCGTTATAAAAACAATAAAAATCCTCGGCAAGACTTGCTCGAAAATTTACGTAAAAATTAAAATAGCGTTATCGTCGTAGCTCCGAGCATATTTTACGCACGTCTGTACACAACAATATCCAATGGATCACATACGGTTTAATACGCGATCGTGCGGCGACAATTTAAAAAAAATGATTTCACTCGAATACGAAAATACGCCTTTTTTTTAATTCCAATTTGTACCGCGCGAGTGGATATCAATAAAACTGTTCTTACGAATCCTATAAATATAGCGAGATACACGGGTAAAACGAATTGCCGCGTAAATTAGGCAAATGCAAACTATAAAGTATTCGAAAAACGATTCCGAATGGAATTTGAAAAACGTATGGTAACGAAGACCGTCGTTCGCGTAAGTTTATTCGAAAACGCGTTAATTTTCAAATACCAATCGAAAACTAAGCCCGATTTTTAATAATTCGAAAAACCGGATAACATATTCCGTAACCATTGTCACTACGAATTAAATTGAACGATCGTTGTCCGGTAATAAGCGAATAATTCGATTTGCAGCGAGTATATATTTTATAGTGTAACTTCGAAATAAATAAGCTCTTCGTTTTACTCGAAATCTAAAAGGAAACTTTTTAGAAACGCAATTTTTCTTTCGCCCCCGGCGCCAAATTACAAAAGCACGTCGCCACTACAAGCAACGTCATAAACACCGCCGCTACTTTTCGTGATGTTACGTAAACTCTCGTTCGTATAAACCATAAAATATAAACCGAAATTTATCGCCGGCGTAATTTAATACAATTAAAATACGTTTATCTCTTCCGTAAAATTCTTATCGTCCAATTATTCGGCAACTAATTATGATTTTAAATTACGTTATTATACGGCAGGAAACGTTACGCGAAATATGTTTTATTTCGACGAAAACGCAAATGCACGTAATTTCGCTCGTAACGACACGCGCGTGCATCGTAATCGCAGTCCGCGTAATTATTTTAGATATTAGTTTTTTCCCCGTTATGATGTTACACGCAATTATCGCGCGGTATTCTATTAATTAAAGCGAACCGGCGCTTGATCTCCTCGGAACACCGACCATATGACGTATTATATAAATCGTACTTACGACGCGAAAATTAATTTGGAAAAAAATATAACGAAAATGCGTAAATACACGCGACGACAAGGACGAGGTTATATAACAAAGTTAATAAAAAATGTAATCGAACCAACGAACGAAACATTGTTTAAAAATCCCAGAGTCGACTTAAAAAGAGCAATTGTATCGACGGGAACAAACGCGCGGTCGTACAATTATAAAGGCTAACGCGTCAACAATAACGTGAAGACCAAAAGCGCCTACTTGGCTTTGTTTAATCGGTCCGCCACCATTTTCTGGCTCCGTTACATAACACTCTAATAGGCCCCCGAGATGATTTCGCTTTCTAGTACGCACACTCTGGCAAAGGAACCGGTGGTATTCCGAGGGACGAGTCCTTCTTACGAACGTTTCGGCCTTTTTGGCTCGTTTAACATTGTCGGTGGATACGAGAAACCGAAATCACCAGCGCAACCGTTTACTCGATCCTCTCGCGCGACTTGTTACGTTTTCAGGCTAAGCGAGCCGAATACGATGGGCGAGGTAAGTAATTTTTGTTATTAATTTCGATCGTTCGATTATTTCACTTTACCTGTAACTTTTCAACATATTAATTGATTCCTAAATAATTCTGGAAATCACGATCCCGAACATGAACTGTAATAACTCGTCGAATAAAATAATAAAACACCTAGGGTTTCCCATTCACGTTTTAGTGTGTCCCTCGTTCCTCTCCTTTCTTTTTCCGTTTTTTTATTTATTCTTTATTTTTGAGTTATTCCCACACTCTACGATCGGTAAAAAAGTATTTTTTAACAATTTTATAAAACTGTTCATAGTCTCGTTTCGCTTTCGTTGTATTAACAAAAAACACCGATATCGGTCATTACTTATTATTGTTTCTTTCGTGAAAGACTCGATATAAATATATATTGAATTTAACGCGCTAAAACCCCTTAAAAGAGAGAGGAAAGCGCGCTAGTTTAGTCGAAATGTTTATTATTTTTAATAATTATTCGCGTTGAAAAAGTGATTAGTTCTTTCTAACAAGTACACCGTCCGCGTCGTTTATTTGAAACGACGAAAACGACCTAATAGTGTGTAAAACGTCGTTTAAACGGCGGAGATCGGTGAAAAACAAATAATATAGTCGAAACGCGACGAAAAAATGGAAAACGACGCGAGCGAGCGGAAAACGTAAACAATTTGAACGCGAAATAGAACCCTTCGTGATGGTATTCGAACATCGTGCTTTAAGCGGGCCATACGTCTAACAGCGATTGAAACAGGAAACGCGTTCGTTGCAAACATGAAGCCATAGTGACGACGACAACGTTAAAATGTCCGTTAACCAAATACGTTTTCCACCACGGACCGCTCGCTGGACATTAATTGAAGTCGTAACCTAATTACGCGTTCCATGACACGCTGGTATAGAATAGTTGGCGATACGAACGTAAACCTATTACGGTATTTATTATAACTATTATTCTCGACACGTATTCGACATTATCGAACGACCGAAAATAGACCGAATACCTGTGATCCCTGTCTATTTTTAAACAACTTAACGGCGATTAGTTGATTTAAGCGTCTGCTCTGACGTACGGATACGCTCGGTTATTTTATTATTTAATCAATTTTTCAATAACAAGCAAGTGGCATTCACCTCGGACAATATCCGCCGACGTAATTACCCGCGGTGGGGAAGGTAGGAAGAGAACGCGAGGTGTCGTCGAAAGAGACGTACGGCGATATAATATCGTGTTGACCGAAAATTGTTTAACCGAAATTATTCCGACGTTTTACTTAACGCTCGACCAAATAGCCGTCAAACGAATCAAAATTAAATTATCGCGTGCGCGTATATATGTAACGGCGGTAATTCGCGATTAATTATAAAACGCGATTTCGAGTGATTTTTTTTGCTTATAAATCCGTCGTTTTACGGCGATATAATCGATTCGGTTTATAAACGTCCTCGTCTAATAAATAGCCCAGACGTAGCTTAGTCGGTCGGTAAATTTCGAATTTCCGTTTTTCGCGCCTTTGAAACGGTCGATGTCGACTTACTGCACTAGGCCGATCGATGGCGCGGTGTTTCGGGTCGTTCGTCGACGGTACGAAACGAAAACCGCAACTCGTTCTCCGAGAAATACGCTTCCGGTAAGGAAACGCGGCGGGGTTCGTTTACGACGGGTCGAGTATCGGGAAAAACGACGGGTTTACTAGAGAAAAAAAAACGAGTAATTCCTCTGTCGCCGCAGGTCGCGTAAACGACGTTTAGTTTCGGAAATCTCGGTAAGTATGCGTTTTCGGATGAGAAGACGACGAATACGTTTCGCGAAATACAAAAAGAAAAAATCCGATCACGAATACGGAACGTTCGACCGTTGTCCACCGATTGTATATCAAACGGACGTAACGCGCGTGTCCAGTCGGGACATTGTAAATGTGGAGGGTTCGCCTGTGAGTCGGTAAAAATAGTGACGAGGAACGTGATATAGGCTTTATCGAATTTACGCTCCGAGCAAAACCCGAGAAATCGAGACGGCGATACGTTTTCGTACTACGAATAAAATAAACGTTAAATTCGTGTGCCGTATTAAAGGGCGAACCGCCGTTGCCGTTTATTCGTTGGTTATAACCGTATAATGTGCAGTCCGTACGGCTCGGACAAATTCTCTTACGCGCTATACACAAATGTGCCGCGGCATTGTTGTCGATGCGTACGATCTCCGATAATATCCGTGCGCGGTAATTTCGAAAGCGTTCGACGTATCGTTCGCGCTCGAGCTGAACGTTTTGCGCCGGAATCGGTACGTCGTAACAAATCGTGTTTATAAATACGCGCGTAAACGACAAACGGGCGGAGGAAAAACGAAATAGGTACGGCGTGGACAATGGAAAAAAGCGCGTACAACGTCGACCGCTCAGTTTTGTGGACCGTGTCGGAAATACCCGAAGGGTCCATTTCAAGTAGAGAAACGTTCTCGGGGCCCCAAGTACGGCGGCGTATCATTCGCGTAAAGCGAATTATATTAAATCGCCGACGTCGGCAATCCGTCAACGGGATATTATTATCCTAACCGCCCGAAAACGGTGATCGAAAAACTACAGCTCGTTCCCATTTGGGCGTATTGTCGGCACGATTCGTGAAATCCGACGGCGGACGTACCAACAAACGCGTTATCGCCGTCGATGTATCGAAAGGCCCGGCGCCGTTGTTGTTTCTCGCGCCCTCTCACCCGTCGCGTGGTTCGACGCGCCAACGGTGTCCGTTGCGACGGTCCTACGTTCGATTTATTCAGCCGAACGAGCGACGATCGGCCAGACGATACCCATTCGATCAGACGTGACCGTTGAAATAAGCCCGCGAACGGTCCGACGGAAGGGAAAACGGCGAGCGAAACGGTTTGTTCGCGAACCGTCGTCGGGGCGCGTTTCGGAATTGAACGCTCGTCGACGTGTCTTGACCGTAGCGACTTAGATCGATAAATACGGGACGCGGCGCGCGCGTATTATATAAAAGCGTCGTAACTTAATGGATCGAAGCCGCATCGCACCTGGTTAATTAGCTTTTCGCCGTCGTTTTAGGCGATTGTAACGGAAAGGAAACGTCAACGGGGTTTCGTTAATTCGTGTTTGAGTTTGTAACTAAAGTTCGCGTTTAAAGTCGTCACGTGGAACGGCCCCGCCGAGAGCAAAACGGCCGCTGGATTGATTCGTAAATGGGAAGAGTCGGATAAAATCGTATTATTAATTTAAAAGAGACGTCGCGAACGAATTCCGCGCGTTCCTGGGCCGATTGGACACGGTCGAAATCCGGCGGTCGACGCGCCGACAATTCCGGACGGTTCGAAAATATTAAAGGCGATGTTCGTTATTAATACGATTTCGCGATCTCTCGCGTAATACGCGATTTGTTACGTGACCTGTACCGTACAACGAACGCTACAAGTCCTAAATAGTTGTATACGCCTGTATACGTCGAGTTCGAATTGTAAATGGCGGTCGTTATAAATCGAAATCGCGTAATATTACGCGGATATCGCGGGCACAATTGGAATAAATCGTCTAAGTAATTCGTCGGCGATGTTAGCGTGTTCGCTAAAATTCGACGAGACACTAAATCGAGTATCGCTTTAATTTCGATTTCGCGCGTCATTCCGTCGCGTTAACGACGCGCATAGTTTACATTTTGGCCGAACGAGGGGCCCCACACACACAACTCAACCATCCCCGACTGTTTTAAATTTCGAAAATAGTTTCGCTTGGCTGTGACGTCCATATCGTACCAAGCGGCTACGCGTTTTTTATATTTTCGTTTCTCCGGAAATACGAATAGGTGTAAAAGTAGAAACGACCGATCGTTACCCGTACGTAATAGTTTCGCTTTCGTACGGAAACTATTTCGAATGAAAAACAAAACGAAACGACGACGGATATAAAATGACGCGTCGATTTTTATTAAACGCGCGCAATAGATGAAATTGTAGACGAGGAAAAAATTACAATATCGGTAGTTATCTCGTCGTCACATTAATTCCGTCTCGATGGAGTAGTCGCGTTACGCCCGTTTTCGTCTGGCAGTTTCGCCCGTCTTAATAATGCGAATAAAAAATACATAGCAGTACGCGTACTAATATCAAATCCGTGTTTCTATAGCGAAACAAAAACCCGTACGCGCCCGTACTCGCGATATTTTTGAATAAAAGATCAAAGGCGTAGGAAAATCCATCTACGAAACGTCACGCGTAGTAAATGCGAACATCGAGTGGCCGTTAATAACGTACGAATATTACGTACAATACCGCGCGATGCACAATGCGCCGGTATCAAAACGTATCGCGCCGGCGACGAAAAAATTACCGGAAAAGAATTTCGGGTAAATACGAACGGGACGCCGAAATAGCGTGTTTAAAACGGCCGGGTAATTTCTACGGGAACGGTGCCACGGTGACGTCGTGACGACCGACTGGGGGACGTGATCGGCGGTAACGTTTGGCTTAACCCGTTGTTCGTTTTGCTGTAGCGGTTGTTGGGTCACGGGTAACTCTAACCGATATACAATTCAAATGGGTAATCACGCGTTTGGACGGTACGTAAAATACGAGATTTGGTACGATGTTTGTTCGATTTTTTCAAAAACTTTAATAATACGTACGCAATCACGTGTTCGCGGCGTCAATGTTTGGTCTCCCGAACGCCGTTGGCGATTTTTTCACCCGCGAAAGCGTCTCGCGTAATTGCTGGGAATAGTTTAGGCGCGCACGCTCCGCGCTGTACACATGCCCCCCCCGCCTACAAAACGGAAACAACCTTGAAAACCGCGAAGTGATCCGTGCCGGATACATAAATCCGTTATACGACGCCGCGGTTCGCGTATACCGCGACATGATACGGTACGTTGATAACCGCGTTACCGGATATCCACTAACCGTTCGGGTTTACGGCGGAACGTTAACGATAGTGGAAAGCGGACGGGACAGAGAACGTACGAAAAATTGCCCTCGTCGAACCGCGCTAGCGCTAAAGTCACGCTGGCGTCCATCTACTACCGACCCCACTTGGACGGAAAAACGCGACGACGTTCGCTTTGCCGCGTCGGCTCCAAATCACGTGGTAAATAAGACCGTCCGAAAACAGAACCGGCGCGTATCGATCGAAACGAGTGTGTTTTAAGCGCCCCCCCGGGACGGTTTTCCAATCGCGGGTGACCGACGATTTCTCGGTGTAATCGCGAACCCGTTAAGTAACCGTAGGCCACTGCTAACGACGCATAACGTGTACGATATATTGTTTTATACGTATCGGATGTTTATATATATTTTCAAGTGTACGGAAAACAGTAATCGCGATAATTTTTCACTTACAAACCAACACCAAATTTACGAAAAAAAACGGTTAAACGAACTTAACTGATTTCGATTATAAACCCAGAATCCATTTGAAATTAGTAGAACACGTATTTCATAGAATACGTACGTCCGAATCAAACCGTGTTAATATTAAGTAGGATAAAAACTTTTATGTTTAACCATTACGATTTCTACCTGTACCGTAAACTTGTGGCATTTGAGTTGCGTCGTTCTTCATATGTGCGCGCGCGTGTGAATTAGAAAAGTTGACGGTATAAATATATATCGAGAAAACGCTCCGAGAACAACCACCCCGTGATCGACGGGCCAAAACGCCGAGCGGACAGTGTGACGGATACGACGTCGTACAAAGTCATACTCGCCGTTCTTTTTTTTTTTCGCGCGTTCCTATATCACGGGTACACGTATATATTATTGGTCAATATACCCGTGCATTATCGATCGGGTCGTCGAGAATAAATAACGATTCCCCCGCGCGCGATTTGAAAATTCCTCACGCCCTCGTTTATTTCAATAGGCCTATATCGATTTATTTTCCCGATAGTTTCTGTACCGAAGGGCCTAGTTTTCGGTAATAAAAGTAATTGACAATCCGCGGCCGCGAATTTCGTGTTTTAACCGCAAAGACGCAACGCCGAACTATGTCCGAAAATCGCACAAACTTGGCTCGGGAATACTTGGCCGATACGAACGACGGGTTCGGGCCGTAGTTAGTTTGGCCGAATTGTCGTCCGGTGGTCGGTAAGTGCGTGGGCGTAGGCGCGGACACCGCGCAATTCGACCGGGAAATCTCGGCCGAGAAATGCCGCTGGCCCGGAACGAAAAACGTCGCGTTCGCCGCGGCGGCCGACCCAACGGCGCACGACGCGGACGGGCGGTCACGTACGGTACGGGTGGTCCTGATTAATCGGTTACCTCGTGATAAGGCGAAGCCAATATGACCGATCGTCCCCACCGCCCGGCGAAACGCGCGCCCGGTAACCGATTTTAAACGAAAACGAACCGGCGGCGCGTGAACGACAGTAAACGACCATTTGGCGTAACGCGCGGTCGTAGTCGGTCGTCCGGTGTAACCGTGGTGAACATAATTGGTTAGTAAATTCGTCGCCCCGTGTGTTAGCGGCGCGCGATGTTGGCAGGTGGTTTGAACGCGTTCCGGCGACAGACGGCCCGTTGCGGACGATCAACGGTGGTCGGTAAGCAAAAACGTACAACCGTCCGGCGTTATTAACGTACCGTCCGGGAAAAGTACCTAACCTACCTCCCACTCTTTCCCCCCACCCATTTTAAAATTAAATAACGAACGTGCCCGACTTCTCGGCTCTTCCGGCCGAAAATCTACGCCGCGAATTGGTTTTGGCTAAGCTAAGAATACAACCTGTTCGCACCCGGGTTCTCGTCGTATGCCCACCGTCGTCAACCTACCAACCGAAAACCGTAGAAAATCGACGCGCCGGACGGCCTCGACGTGACGCGATCGCGTCTTACCCCACCATCACCACCATCGTAACCCGTTAAGACAATTTCGGATCTCGAGACCGACGAGTTTTCGTCATCGGTCATGGCTACGGCCGTAACACTAAACGACCGCGGGCGGCGTTACGTCACGATATCGTCGGTCGCGTACGCGTTTTCCACTAGCCGCCGTCGTTGAAACCGAAAGTCGTCCGCCATATTGTCCGGCCGACACGCGGTAGTTATTTAAACACGTCCGCTGGATTATATATATATATATATAGGTTAGAAACCGACGAGAAAACGCGGCGCGTGTCCGTGGACGTCCGTGTTTAGAGAACGTAATCGACGACACTGTACCGCGCGTGCGCACAAGTAAACTAAAAAAAACGGACGAGCGGGGAACGATCGCGCGTAATAATGTCAACAACACCGTCGTCGGTTTGTTTTCTAGCCCGACGACGAATTATCGTTTAACGCTACGAGCGTGTAATATTATTATTGTCGTTGTACTCGACGCGGTTCGTTTAAAAAACTTTCGGCGAAATTTCCGTCCAGCTGGTGCCGGCGACGGTGGTGGGGTGGTCCGTTTACGTCAGTGGGACGACGCCAATTTACGAAACGTAATTTGAATATTGTTTACGGTGATATTATAACGGCCGAGCGAATGTTACGGAAACACAATCGTCTAATTCGTCCGCGAAACCGACCGAGTTTTAATTGGAATTCAACTCGACGTCGCGTCGTTTCTTTTTCCGCTCGCCCGCCCACCACAACGCCACAACTCGCCGTGGTTGTCCTTCTTAGTCGCGTATTTCTGACGTTTTTGTCGAATCGACGAATTATAAACGTTTCGCTACGTATAACCGTGCGCACGTTATCGATAGATAACCCGCGCGATTAACGCCGACGGTCCTATCAACGACGACGCAAACCACCGACCTATTTGTTTACGTAATTTACGTTAACGTTGGCCGTATCGAAACATTCGTAATCCCGAAACGATTGGCGAAGCGAGTATTAACGACCGGGAAACGATTTTCGAACTTCGACATAAATTCGCCCGTATTGTGTATACAGTTTTTTTGTTAACCCAAAGGTCAAAAATAACTTATTATTACAATAACGCGACGACAACGAATACAATACAGCGGCGTCGTAATTGCGGAATGGAATAATTATACGGACGGCGCGACACAAAAGAAACGTACAACGGAATTAATTTCGTCGCTTAAACTTCGCGTTGTTTCGTTGCTTTTAGCCCGCACGCGTTTACAGCGCTCGACGTGTGTTTTTTGTAAACCTATTTTTAAACGTTCCAAATTTGAAAACGGAATATTACTCTAGAAAAGTGGATTAACTAAATCCATACCGTATCGGTTACTACGGCGAAATATCTACAAATTCCTTGCACTTTTCTCGTGCCGTCCAAGCTAAATAAATCTAAATAAAAAAACTCCGCGATTCGAACGGAACAAACGAAAAAATAATTTTTTTTTAAAAAGCGAATAGCGCGAACAACTAATTTCTGCGGCCAACAACGATACAATGCCAAGACCGCCGTAATTATAATATCCGTTATAAAAACGTAAACACCGAACGCTATTGGGGAACGAGTTTTTTTCGAATTTCGGTATCGCGACGATTTGTATAAGCATAGAGAAATTAGTATATTTTCCGTTCGAAACGTTGCCGAAAATGATGTTTGGAACCACTTGAAAGGCGGCATTTGGATTTTCCTAAACGAATACGGTCGTTTCGACGGACGATAGGCAATTATTAAAAATACGTTACGAAACCGGTGAGCGGCCTAAACGGACGAGCATAAACGGTCGCGTTAAAAGCGCGACAATATTTCGCGGCACAGGGCGACCATGATGGGTCCCAATTACCGTCTACCGGTTCGCTATACGTGAGCTTTTGGGTACGTTCCGTTGGCCGCGGCAATTGTCGACTCCACGGAAATAATTGACTAGGGACGGAAGTTAATATAATTATCGATATCGTGTGCCGAATAAACGTTATTTACGCGCGCGCGTGTGTTTCAGAAACTAACAAACGGTGGAAATCGGACGTTGTCGGCTTCGTCGGTCTGGGGAACATGGGACTACCGATGGCGAAGAACTTGTTGAAAAACGTAAATTACGAATATCGTTCGTTAAAATAGGTTTTTGTACGAGTAATTATTTTCGAAATTTAGAAACGTCGTAATAATAATGTACACGAGAGTACGCGTCGTGCGTCGCTACCGTAAGTACACACACGCGCGTACATATATTGTACTCGTCCGGATTTAACTCGACGCGTAACGCACTCTCGTTCCAGTAGGTTTTTTTTGTTGTTGTTGTACACCCGCCGTTATTGCGGCCACTCCCATTCGCGCGCCGTCTCTACGCGTAAATAATAGTCCGTGCGTGGTATCAGACGATTGTACAGATAGTACTCGTATACGTTAATATGTGCTCGGTTAGCGAGAAATCGTTACGCGTTTTATGATCGCCGATTGTCTTTTTAGGTACGAAACGAATATCGTACCGCTTGGGTTGTTAAACAATTATAATTGTTCGGGTGATACGCCTTTTCGAATTTAGCGCCGGCATTCCGATTATTATCGCGCGCGGTTTTCGATTTATCCGGTTCGTTTTGTTCGTCGAACCCACGAAGGCGCCCCGCCCGAATATCGCGATATAATCGGTCGGCAATCGATTCGGGGTTTTCCTTTCGATTCCGACGTTAACAACGCGTGGTGACATTTCCGGAAATATTTCCTGAAACATTGGAAATATATAATAGACTAATAATAATAAGACAAAACGGAATATTTATTTATGAAAAACACAACAAAGCGCATAATGCTTATACACGAGTACAAATAAAGAGTTATTCTTTAAATAAATATAAAAATACGGTCAAATTTGTATAAAAAAATCTTATTTTTGACAAACGAGTCGAGCGAGAGGCAGCATATCTTCTTCGTTGCTGTCGTCACATTCAAAGATATCTTCTTGCCAGTCGACTTCCTCAACATTTTCGATAGTATCGAAAATAAACGCGGTTATTTGTCCGAACATAAATCGTAGCGCGCGCGGAAATAATTTACTCGATTTTCAGCTAAATTTAGAACTCGGTAAATATGGACGATTCGCCGCCGCTCGGTTTTTCGTCTTTACGTTTACCGCGGCGCAATAATAATTTTTCGTAATCGTTAATAGCGTCGACTGTACGTCGAATAATCGTTATCTCCACCGGGCAATCGTATAAGGCGACCGGTGTTTCGTGACGGCGCGCGAGTCCGTAAAATAATTACGCCGGTCGCGACGAACGCGCCAAACTAACGGCGGCCTAACCGAGAAACGTGCCGGATTCGTTAATCGTAATAAACTACCGTTTGAACGAAATTTATCGTCGCTTCCGAATACAAAATATCGACACTACTTTTGTGTGTGTACGGCGGGTAGCTCGCTGGTACGAACGTCCGCGGAATGTTTTTACCATTATTGTCGCTCGTTCCGAGGCGAACGTCCGTAAAGGAAAACGTTTGTTTTTTTTTTTCGGGACAACAAAAAACACTTCGGCCGGTTGTCGTACAAATAACGAACGTATTTCAGAGCGCCGTAATTGGTAATTTTCGATCAACTACGGCCGATACGCGCGTAAATAATAAGCGAACGTTTTTGTTACGTTCGTGGCCGAGCGGGTGGGACGGTTCGGGTAGACGCGTACTAAACCATGTCGGACGTTAATTTTATTACGGAATTCTGAGAACAATCGCGGGCACGATTAGTTTTTTTGTATATTTTCCCGGGGGGGTTCAAAAGTAATAATAGCTTCGCGGACGTTTCGTATTACATTAAACGGTATACCGATTTCGCGGTCGATTTTACGCGCGAAATACCGGATACGCCGTAAAACGGTGCCGGCGGGCGAACTATCGCGTATCCGCTGAAACGCGTACCTGTATGGCGTGTTCGAACGGGTATAGGAAATCACGCGCCGTACACCAATTGTCGCGGGGCGAAGAGACGGCGAGAACACGTCGTTTTTCCGTTCGGCCACTCTTCTAGCCCGTCGAACGCGTTAGTTTTTCCGTCCGTCCGATAATCGCTTTCGGCCGTCTCGGATTATCGGGTCTCGTCGGTCGACACCGGGACTACGGTTCGATTCGGGCCACCGCCGATCGACTCGGACGTACACGAGACCAATATACCGATCGCCGCTCGTACCGGACCGCCGAGGATAACGCCGTTCCGGACACGGCGTAACGACGAGCTGCTTTACACAGTGTTTTTTTTTGACGGCCGACAGAGAGACACACACTCGCCCGGTGTCGGCCGACGGTTCGTTACGAAACCCGTACACGGTCGGCCGATATAATAAATAGCTTAACGGCGCCGACGGTTTCGTTCAACGCGACCGTTCCGTCCGAAATAACGTCGCCCGCCCAACGAGAAAACGTTCCTACCGGCCGATTGTTTTTTGACGGTCGCGGCGAAACCTGTATTCCGTCGTCCTGGTGGGACGGGTGCGCCGTACATACGCGTCCGGTGTCGCTATCGTCGCCTCTTATGTAACGCGTATAACGTAGTAACGAATAACCTTGACTTTTACCCGACTATGGTACGCGGCGGACACGTCGCGTTCGTCGTCTTCGACGCGCGCCCCGACGGACGTCCAATCGGTGTGTTTGTTATTCGTTTTCGGTTGTACGCGGACCGACCAAAATGTACGACATTGTTCCACCCCGTACGTCGTCGATTTGTTGCCTATAAGAAAAAATAAATAGAAACGGCCGACGATAATTTTACGTAAACGATCGATCGTTAAAACCGGTTGAAAACGGTAAACGCCACCACGGACGTTAATCGAGAGAGTGAACTCGGAACGATCCGCCGCCAATACTCGTAAACTCGGCACTGAGAAATATAAAACTTGGTGATAGCGGTCTCGTTTGGGGTCGCGGAGAAGAAGAACCGGGAAAGCGCTTTTTTACCGGGGGACGTCGTAAAAACTACTAAATCGATAGAAATCGAACGTATTTTAACGTTTAATCGAAACGCGAACGATGTACACGCGGTACGCGAATTTTACCGAAAATTCGTAAAAATGTTGGGGAGGAACGATTCCGGGAATCGTTGACTATTTTCCGAACAAGACGGGGAGGGGGGGAGGAAAACGACGTAATTTTCACCGTCGAAAAAGTAGAAAACAAAACGCCCCCCCTATCCCCGTGGAGCGTTACCGTTGTAGCCGTTTCTATTGAATGTTTATACTCGTTAGTATAAACATTCAATAGAAAACTACGTCTCCGGGATCGGGACCGAAGAAAAAGAAATCGTTATAACGAAATGTATATATATATATATATAGGTGTGTCCGTAATACTGTCTTGTCCGCATAAAAATTGTCGGAGGCGTACATAGTTTTGCCCGATGGTAACCACGTCGTTTCAGCGGACGTTTTTCGCGAATTTGAAAAAGAACTCGCCGCGTTCATTCGTCAATGTTGAACGGATCTATACGTTATTTTATTCGAAATTCGTACCTATAATACACGTACGTATTATTAGTGTTGAACTTACGGGTAGGTACTATTTGAAAAAAACGAATACGTCGTACATTGAGCGGAATCGGAATTCGCGCTATACGGTAAATGATTGTCGGAACGAAACGCGCAACGCGAGTGAAGGGACAAAAAAAAAAACACTTTTTCGCGAATCGAACGTTTTCGGCGAAAAAATTTAGCGATTAAATTGGCGCGGACGTGCGACAACGACGAGAAGGGGGGGAGTGGGGTTCCTCACAAACGACGCAACCGGCCCCGTGGGGAAAACTCTCGGCACTCTAATTTGACGGGGGAACGAAGGTCTCGTCGGGCCACCGGGAAAATCGTTAAATAGTATATATAAACGCGTATATCATCGCCGATTGACGGGCTGGAAAGCGACCGGAATCAACGTCGTTGACCGGTAGAGCGCCGAAAACGCTATCGTTCGTAAATGTGCGCGGGCGTGGAAAAGTTTTCGGCCAACCACCGACGGCGACCGAAATAGAAATTAAACGGCCGGGGTGGACAATCCGTCGTGCGCGTCACCGCCGTCTCTCTCGACGAATAATTTACGTACGCGCGCGTATATAATATTAACCGACACGATACGAGCGTAACGACGGCCGGTTTCCTACGCGCCGGCTGTCGTAACGGTTGCGCACTACTCCTCGGCCGGGCCAGCGAATAGCGAAATACCGTCGAACGGCTCCCGTCAAACACTCGGCGACAATTCCGCCCCGCTAAACGAATAGCCGGTAAAGTCGTCGGCCCGTTCGCCGTTGGTCATTGTTCCCGCTCTGTTCGCGGGTAACGAACTATCCGAACCGGGTTTTCGTGTACGACGCCGATTGGCTCCCAACGAATGATCAATTTCCGTCTTTTCGTTTCGAAAGTTGGATCGATAACGTTGCCGGTCACGGAAACACCAAAAACGAAAACCGTTTGGCGCCGTTCGAACGAAATAACGCGTCCGTTATTCGCGCGCGCGCGTGTGTTTGTGCCGCAGGGTGGCTTCAAGGTGATGGGCAACGACGTGTCCGCCGTAAGGATGGACATGTTACGGGGACTGGACGGGGCTCGGACGGCCGGCACGTTACAAGAGCTGGTCTCATTCGCGGACGCCGTCGTGACCATGTTGCCGGAGAGCGAGCACGTACTTAGGGCGTACGCGACCATGCTCGAGTAAGTCGGACACGCCCCCACTCAATCCACCATGTCGTAGTGTTTACAACGATCCCTGTTGCTAACAACGCGACGTGGCTGATCGGCGGAAGGGTATTGATTTCGCGCGCGTCCGCAGGTCCTCGAAACCGGACCAAATATTCGTGGACTGCAGCACGATCAGTCCCGAGAGCTCCAAGAAAGTGTCGGACATGGCCGAGCGGAAGGGATGCACGTTCCTGGGAGCGCCCGTATCCGGAGGTAATAACGCGCGGTTATTCGTACGGCGTTCGGTTGACGGCCTCCCCGTGACTTCCGCGGACCTGGCGCGCCACGACTACGCGAAATCGTCGAACGCCGTCGCCGAAACGTACCAGCGAACGAACACGTCCGTTAGGGTATATTAGCTCCGATTTTCGTGTACGCGATCGTAACCCCTGGCACGGTTGTCCGTCGAGAGAAAATTATTACCCCTCGTCCGAGCGAACGGGTTTTATTATTTTCGATCGTCGTCCTCGACTCACTACTACCCAACTATTTACGGTCGGCCACCGTTGGTCCTCAAGCTCCACTCGATCACGGACACGCGACGTCGGCTCGAGTCGCGTAATTTTCCCGTATCAACTACGGGATTAACAATAATAATTTAAGTCCAACGACTTTGCCAGGGAGGAAACCATCGTGTAAAACCGAATTTCGGTCATTTTTTTAATACGGACTGCCCGTTTCGTTGTCGGCGCCAGGAACTGACCGTATTTACCGTCGAAAGTCCGACCGCGGGCAAACGTAACAAAACCCAATATTGTAACGCGCGCGCGCGCGGAAAAACGCGACACGTAATCGCCGTAACCGTCCGGGGAAAACAAAAAAAAAATGTCGAGTTTTTCGACACCGTCGCGTACCCAATTCCCGTCGTCGGCGGTAACTACTCGGAGGGACGTTTCAATCACAGAGCGACCGACCCAACAGCGCGGCAACGTAAATGGGACGGCGGGCGTAACGATTTCGGAGGCGCCGGTAAATTGATTTCGACGTTCGTTTGTTACGCAGGAGTGGTGGGCGCCGAAAACGGTACGTTAACGTTCATGGTGGGCGGCGACGCGAGCGCGTTGAAAGCGGCCGAACACCTGTTCGGGTCCATGGGCTCCAGATGGGTGCACTGCGGCCCGGCCGGTTCGGGCCTGATCGCGAAGATATGCAACAACATGATACTCGGCATGACCATGGTGGCCGTGGCCGAAGCGATGAACCTGGGCGTCAAGTACGGGAAGTTAGGCATGGGGTCAATACTAAACGTGTGCACGGGTGGTGGGGAGGAAAGAGCTCGAGGGCCCGATAAACGCCGAACGGATAAGAACTTTACGTTTCGGCGGCGTGGACGACAATTAAGCGTACGGCGTTTTCGCGCGGAAATTGGTCGCTTAAGGGACCGGAAATTCGGTGGCGCGCGCGGATGTACGCACTAGGGTGGCTGTAGAGACGACGGATGTAGTGACCACGGGCGGCGGAGTGCGTGACGTGGCCGACAATCCCAGTCGGTCGGGGGACGACGTCGGGAGGTCCCTCGACCGATTTCCTTTTAAAGGGCCTAACCGGCGCCCGTTTGGTCCCGCGCTTTTCGATAACGCGTACCGGGTTTCCTCGTGTCAGGGAAAACACCGTTGTTCTCCTCTCTTCACATAAATCCCGCTCTGCCCCGTCCAAGTACACTCATCCACAGCTCACGACCGACTAATCGGTTATTTACTTATCGCAGATCGGGCGTGGATCCGAAAACGTTGGCCACGGTCATAAACACGAGTTCGGGCAGATGTTGGGCGTCGGAGGTCAACAATCCCGTGCCGGGAGCCACGGACAAGAGTCCCAGCAACGACGGCTATCAGGTGGGCGCGTGACGTGAGGGGGGGGAATATCCGATAGCCCTTTAACTAAGTTGATGACCGGTCACGTCGTCGTTATGTTTCCGGGCGCCCAGAACGGTTTCAAAACCGATTTGCTGCTGAAGGACATGAACTTGGGCCGGACGTTGGCCGACGGGACGGGCGCGCCCGCGTCGTTCACCGGCCGCGCCGCGGAACTGTACGAACGGATGTCGGCGATGGGCTGGGGCGACAAGGACTTCTCCGCGGTCTACAAGCATTTCGAACGACAAGACACTGTCTGAGAGGCGCGTAAACGGCAACGACGGTCTTTACGCAACCGAACGGACACCACGGAGAACAACCGCACTTACACGACCAATTATATGTATACATACACACTCGTGTGTGTGTGTGTGTGTGTGTGTGTGTGTGTGTGTGTGTGTGTGTGTGTGTGTGTGTGTGTGCGTG
>JAIPRN010001606.1:0-42468 GCA_025469175.1 Geopemphigus sp. TES_GeoC_2020
TACCGTTCTATATATATATATATATATATATATATATATATATATATATATAATTTGATCGTTGCAATATCCATACATGTGACATATCTATCTATATATACATTTTTTTTAAATTTATTTATTTATATCGAAATAAATACTGGTACTATTCAATGTATAGTGTAACAATGAAAAAATAATTTTAAATCATTCTTTTTACATTTTTCGACCAAATAAAAAAAAACTCCACAGCCTATGGGTATATTTATACGCTCGGATTGACACTTGTATGTATGTATATATATATATATATATGTCTAATCGGCGGGGCTGGGTACAAAATTAAATTATTTAACTTCTTCGGGCAGAAGTTACACATTTATAACGTACCTTACATATGTTTTCATCGTACTCTAACATACGATATTCTACGAGTTCGTACTCCGTCTTAAACGCAATATTTGATTACAAATCGTTGGTACGTTTTCCGTTATTGTGATAAACACCGCGACTGGACAACATAGTAGTGTATTGAACGACACGGTTAATCACATACTTTACCGATACGTATTTCTGTTACATTTTTCTCTCGGTCGACGTAAGTAATTTTTACTAAATCGACCAAGTTTAATTAACTAATTCGAAATCAAAAGAAACTTACCCGGCCTCGAATAATAATTATAATAATAATTACCCGTGTAAATATTTCCACGAAGTGTATCGCGAGTTCGATACATAAATATCGTTGTGACGTATACGTAATATTATAAGTGGGTAATAATAATTTATAACGATCGCGTTGTTACATATTAAAGACAAAATGACTCGGCATATATTATTAACAAATTCGTTAAAACGACAAAAAGTTAAATCGCCGCGTTTACAGACGGTTCCATCGATTTATTGAGTAGCTTATTCCGGATTTATTGTCACGATCGAAGTACGAGTAAAGTTCCGGAAGTAAATGGTATTTATTGTTTAGAATTATTTTTAACGCGCTTAGGTTATGAAATAACAGTCGTCGTCAGTTATTGATTATTATATTATTGTGCGTAACAACAATATTTACCTTTGACGCAAAAAGCGTTCGTTTTTCCAAACGTCATATTTTCTATTCCCCGCCCTCACCGCGTACGAGTTTATATTGCGTTCGATTTTTTCTTATATTTTTTGTTTTCGTTAGTAAGTTAATAATGTCAATGAAGTTTATCGGACCGCGTTTAAATAACAACAACAATATTAAACGTAAACCTGTATAATCGTAATAATAATATCGCGCCGCAAATTTTAATAACAATCTCCTTACAGACCGTCAACGTTGTTTGTAAAAATTGTGTCTTCGCACGGTCCGAATTCTGTACGGTTCTGTAGGTAAACGTATCGAGATGCGAATCGTAATCATTTCGACATTTGTTAAACGATATTGATTATTATTTTATTACTACGCTCGTAAGTCGTAATTATGTTTTAATATTTATCGAATCGTTCGCATTTCACAAATATTAAATTCCAAATGAACCGATTAACCATATATTTCAATCAACTATTAAAGTGTACATGTTTTTTTTTACTGGCATAATCACATTACTATTTGAGTGCTTATTGCCTGAGTATATTTTTATCAGAAAATACACTGAACCACAATAACAGCGATTAGAAACAAACGATAAACGTTTACTTTATTACTCCATTAATTATCAACGACAACGTGTAAATCCAATCATTTTTTTAAAAATACAAATAAAACGAATATCATTATTAATTTACCTAGAAATACGCAATTATTGTGTTCGTTTATACGACTACAAGAACATAAAATTATTTGTTTCCTTTTTTCGTTGTTTCAATAGTGTTTTTCTTTTTCTGTAAATTAAAACGTAACGATTTTAATCGTCGGATTTATTTTCGAACAATCTCGTCTCTGTTTTTCGTAATAAAAGTTAGTTTTTAATTATTTTGATCGTGGAAAATAATTGCGTGTTAAAAATGAACTAACGCGTCCCACGCGGCATCACTACATTTACGCTAAGGCCATCTGTTTTCGAGGCAATTATATCTTTAACTTCGAGTAGCGTCACGTGATAGGTTCCTATAAATTTCGTCGGTATTTTAAAAACGTACGATTTATTAGAACAGAAAAACTCGGACGATAGTTACATAATTTATTGAACATATAGCTGTCGAAAAATTACGAATCATGTAAAAAACTAAAATTGTGTTATTATTTTATCGTGATTTAATTTTCTTTATTACACGCGACAAATCAATGGACAAGCGTAACATTTTCAATTTTTAAGTTATAAAACAAACTTATCGAGTTATCACAAATCTTTATATTTTAATGTAATCGAATTTTATTGATCACCGGTGTTCCTACGTGTTTATCGTATAATTACGAATCTTATTTCTATAACGTGATATTATTTTTAGAAAAATAATTCGAATATGTCTTTAATTTAAAAGACGTAGGTACATAAATCGAATACTCGCTTTTATCAAATTTGGAGAGGATACACGATTTTACTAATTTTCCTCGAATTAAATAACGAACGACGGGTAAAATAACAAAAATAAACGCGTTTTTTTTAAATTTTCAATTGTCAAGCCTTCCCTCGATTGTTGTTGTGACGGCACAACAATAAAAAGTTGATTTATACGGCCACACAAATAATATATTTGAAATAACCGTATATTATGTAAAATATTTCTTGTAGTTATGGTAAAGCTCGCTCGTTTCGATAGGCCAACCGACAACAATACAATTAACTAAATCACTCGAGTAATATTTTCATCATTTCGCCACACAACGTAATACAATCACAGATAAAATAATAAAAATACCAACACTTACGAAATGGACATTATCGAGCACATAAGTAAACCCTATACATCAAAAGACATTTTATATAGCTTTTCCAAATAGATTTACACGAATAACCGATCTGAAGTCCCAATACATTGATAAACGCCTTTACGTTTTACGTTTGAACTTCGTACAATTGTTGGGCAATGCCGTAACTAGAAATTTATTTCGCGCTGACGAGGAGCAATAGCATACATTTCTTATCGTTGCTTTTAAGTGTTTTTAAATCACGCTTCCAATTTGTCAGACCAATTATTACATTCGTCTAAAAGGATTTAAGCGACTTTTATTCGATTAAACGGTGTTAATGATAACCATTACGTCTTTGTAAAGTAATAATACGTTTATAAGTACTGAATATACTAAATATTGTTATCTGAGTGTCAAGCGTAAATTCAAACTTTAAAAATCTTATAGAAAATGTAAGCTCGCAAAAAAATTAATTTTTTAAAAACGCGATTTTATTTAATTTCACCAATAAGAATTAAAAAAGTTTTACCGTATCTGGAGAAGTGTTTAATTGAATGGGTTTTAATCTAATTATTTACTACTATACTTAACAAAAATATAATTTATATTTGATGTTATCAATGCAATACAAATAAATGATAGATCATCTTCATAACAATTAAATGTTAAAGCTGCGCATAACTACAGATTTATATGCTGAATATGTTGATACTGACGTCTGATATTTTAATGAAAATTCAATACTGTTTTTTTCATTTAATATATTAATTGTATTTATTAAAAGTACAATTTTAAACATTTATGTGAAAATTGTAATAATCGTCAAATCGAGAACAATCCATATTTATAGATTATTTATTTAATAATATTATTAAAATTCAATTTAAACATATGATGGACAACACATAGAGACAAATTATTTGTAGGAAAAACAACATTCATCAAACATACAATTAAATTTATATAACATACAATTTCATTATTCTCGAATACAATTCAGTTCATCACATACCAATACAATTATTTCATTCTCCTCAGTTTTTCTTCAAATTATATATAATCTGTAATTAGGAATCGGTTAACAGTATAAAAATAAAAATAAAGTAATACAATAATGATTTAATATATAAATGACAATAAAATATATATAAAAATTGAAATATATAATTACATTCAGTTCTTTATTTTGTAAACCTAAAAAAAAAAAATGTTGATCAACAACACAATATCAAATTATCAAAAAAAAAATATGACACAATAATATAAATTAAAAATATAAATATAAGTTATAAAAATTATAATATAATTTAAAATCATCGCAGTCCAATCAGTTTATGTGTAATAAAGGATCAAAAAAGTAAATACCATTGTACACAAACGTCATAACGAGTAAATAACTAATTCGAACACATGTTTTATTGTTAAACATATTTACAAATCAATATACGTATATTTAACGATTAAATTTATATTATTATATGTAATATGTATTAGATAGACAAATGAAGACTTATAGTCTTAATAGTTTAAATGTCTATTAAAAATCACTTAATTATTATAAATATATTTAAACAGAACTTCTAATAATGAATAATCACTTATTGAATAATTGGAAATGCATGGCACATTGTAATTATAAAATATACATTAATATATTAAATAAATCAACTAGGAACAAAAACGTTCCTGTTTTAATTAAAATTATCTTAGGAAGAAACTTTACTTAATACATTTAATCTGTTATTTATTTTTAAATATAAATTTATTAGGTCAAAAATTAAATCTAATTTTGATATATTCAATATATTGTTTATCATTCCGCATTTAAAACATAATACACTGAGAAATTTGAATAAATAGAATTACAACTGAAGATTTTCAGAACCCTAATATAAATGTACCTAATAAATCTTGGATCCAAATTCATGTTACGGTCTCCAAGATGTTAACATCAACTTATCATTCAACTCCGATAGAATGAGAGCACACACTTTTGCTTTTTCACTTTTCATGATAGTATGATATATTTTGTCTTCTGGATCTTGTACAACTTTTGTTTTATAATTTTGCTTTTGGGATGTACCTCCTTTTTTAGGCTGTGTTAACTGTACATTTTGGCGACCTTGAAAGTTATCCTTTTGTTTTGAATTCGGTTTTTCAGTACGCTTCTGTCAAATATTAAAAAAACAAAAATTATTTTTACAGAATTAACAAAAATATATAATTCAAAATCAATAGACAATTGATAATTAATAATCAAATACATTAAATAATCTTTGATGTAATATTAGTAACATTTTGTACACAAAAAAAAATTTAAGAATTTCTACATAGAGAAATTGCACTTTGTCAATTTATTGTAAAATTAATCTCAAAAAAAATTTCTTTTATTTTTTGACATAATCACATAATTATGTTTAGTAATACACGTGTACATTTAACTAAAATAAATAAAGAACCATCATAACTATAAATGTATTAAATATAGAAGTATGAAGTATGTATAATAAAATATACTATTGGAAGTATTATCTAAAATGTATAATTTAATACATAATTACCCGAGTTTTACGTATAAACGCAGAAGCATCATAATAATTCGGTTTTTCGCGACGAACTCGTTCAGTCCTACGGCGGCCATCTGAACGTGTGGTGGTCGCCGTCTCTGTAATAACATCTTTGGATTCCTCGGTCGATGAAGACACCGCTGTTGCAGTGACTTTGGGAGTTATGTCTTTTTTGGAAAGGTAAAATGAGTGTTTGCATTTGGTACAAGTCTTTACGGCCACTGGGAACTGAAAAGTATAAAGTATCGATTTGTGACAAAATAATTGAGACAAGGTTCTTGTTAATCTTTAAAGAGGAAAATGAATCAATTATTGTGCACGACCATTATGGGTTAATGATAATAAAATGCATAATTTTTTTTTGTCGACGTTACCTGTAAGCCGCAACCGGGGCAAATTTTTTTCACCGAATTTTTTTTTTGTTTTAACATGTATCCAATTGTTTTAAGCGAACGTGACTATGAAGAAAAACTATGAGCAGATTTGGGGCGTACTAGTACTGACCAATTGTTAACGACAAAGTTTAGATATAATGGAAAAATCAGTTCAAAATGAAGTCAAATGAGAAAACGCGTAAAAACAACATTGAACAAACGACAATGAAAGTATAACAAAATAAACGAATAAAAATTGATTTACTGCCCCCGTTTTAAAATCGGAAAAACACTGAAGCAATTATAACGTAAACCGAGGTCTCTAGCGGACTATTCATCAAGCTTATAAAACGTCAATAATGCGACGTTGGTAACACTCATTCCGTGTATATGATAAAAAAACTTGCTTACTTTTCTACAATCTGGCGGTAAACTTATTTTTTACCCAACTTATGGTACTTTTTAACGTTTATGGTTAATAATTATTAATTAATAATATTAATTATATATTAATATATAATATAATTATATTAAATATTAATTAAACTTAACGTTTATCTTTCGTTATAATCAATGTTTTTGAAAATTTAGAAATTATTAATGTTTAACGAAATTGAAACGTTTTCGGCTCGACCTTACATTACTATATATATATATATATATATATTTGACCATAACTTATACCATTTAGCATAGGCCTCAGTGGCATAAACAAAAATTTTCCATGGGGGCAGTTGATAATTTTATTGAGATAAAAGACAATAGAATTGTATGTGCTGTAGACATCAGTTCAAAAGTGAGACATTTAATAGAAATTTAGGGTTGCATTACTTTAAATTTGAAAACAATAATTCTGAATTACGTTAGTATAATATTTATTGTTCGTCTCGATTTTACTATCATATTTATTTATATGAATTTAATAATACACGAAATTAACAAAATATGTCAAATTTTATTTTATACGTTCATATAAGGTTTTTAAAAATTTTTAAATTATGTAAAAAAGCGTCTACATATAGTATTCAATTTTTAATTCTTAAATGCGAAAATTGTTCTTGTGAACAATTACAAAAAAATTATCGTTTTGCCCAATTCACAAAATTTTGAACTGTGAACATTTCAAAAATAATGTGACCAAATATTCGTTAAACATTTTTAATGATTATTAGAATAATATTTGAAAGACCTTAATATTAAATTATCAAGTCTTCAAATGTAAATGTTAAAATTTTATTAATTTAAATAAAAATTAAGTTACCCAACTTAATATCTGATTTGAAATGAAAAAAAAAAATCAAAACTGATTTGAAATTTTAATTATTTCATTACTTATAAAAATATATCATTTAATTTATTTGTCATATCTATACAGTAATATATTGTATTTAAATCAAATTAATTAATATCGATAATTTGGTTTTAAAAATCTAATTGAATAAGTTTGATACTTAAGCTATACTGAATGTATTAAGTATGCTATAGGTAATATAAATAAAAAATCAAGAGGAAAAACAAAGGAAATAAATCTAAAAAAATATGACCTAACAATAAGAAATATGGAAACAAATAGGTGAAAAAAAACAAAAATTAATATACTTACATATATGTTTAGGTTTAAATTAGATATAATAGGTTTAATTTAATTCATAATAAATCATTTTGAGTAGATTGACTAATTTTATATAGAAAATAGATATCATAAAAAGAAATCAAATAGGTAGTACTAAAATGTCAAATTTAAAACAATTTTAATGGTTTTTTTTATTGGGTTATTGTTATGAATTCCATTTATTGAATACACTTCTATTACGTAACACCTATATTATATAATTATATTGTTATACTGATATCGATGCAATCAAACCTACTTTAAGAAAAATATATATGGTAATCAAACACAAATTAAATTTTTCAACAATTTCAAAACGCGTTTTAATAATTTTCATATTTTTTTAACAGTAAATATATCAGTAACTATTATTTCCATTTTGCATAATTAATAAAATATTTAAAGATAAATTATATTTTTTACATCGCAACTTGTGATTCAAATTTTAATACTATAGTATTGCGTTAATTATTTATTTCTAGAAATATATCTACTTATTTGAGTAATTTGTTGAAAACACATACATATACATATACATAAATATATATACTAAGAATGATTAACACATTATCTGAAATTCCGTGCATAATTTTAAAAATAAATTGCACAGATTTTCTCATCAGTAAACCAACTATTGAATTTTTATTTCAATATTTGGATATTAACACTGAACAAAAAGATAAAATATTATAGAAGAAATGTTCATAGGAAATGTAGACATAATGGTAACATTTTACTATAGTTCATAAATAGACAAACGTGTTTATGCAAATCTACGATAAAAAAGTAAATAGATTCGGTACAATAAATCATTATTAAATATAAATGTATTTAATACACTCACTGTGTCACTTTCGGTTAATATCTGATTTGTTATTTTTCTATTCGAATAATAAATACATTATTAACGAATATTTGAACGAATTTTACATCATACAAATAATTACAGTTTAAACGATGTTCCATCGAAAAAAACAAAAATAATTTTTCACCATATAATAAATTAATATGAAAAAATACCTAATAAAAATCGGTTTATCCACAAATTCAAATAATTATTGGAATTTTTATCAACCACATGCAATATTAAATGATAATATTATCGGGAACGTCTTGGCTGTTGCGTTTGAATAACTTATTAAATTATTGTGCAATTTTGTTGTTAGATGCTTGCGTGTTTTTTCTTTTGGATGATACACCCAATCACTGTTTGCGTTAAGTTTTTCAAATATCGTTCGTCACCACACAGAACTTTATTGTCCGATGTGTAACTTGTTATGGATTAACGACAATGTAAATATTTATGCTTAGGTTTTCATATACCCATTAACCAAGTATCTAAGCGCTTCAATATTTTTATTATTGTATAATGTATATTTTTTAAATTTATCACTAACATTTTATTTAAAAAATTTCGCGTGTTAAACTATTATACCAGTTTTTAATACAAGTTTTCCCTAATATTAACTATATGTATAAAACCATTTATTTATGTACTATGAATAAGTATTTCTAAGTTTTAATAAAATAATTCAAACTACATCATACACAAATTATGTATAATTTGTATAATTAAAGTCACAGATATTAAAATATGTTTATTACATATTGTTATTAAATCTAATTCGAATAATTGAAATACTAATTGAAACTGAATTAATATATTTTATATCGCTCTATATGGTATATATGATTTTTTATAAATAATTATAATCTGTCAAAAAAATTTAAATAGTTATTTACTATTAGTCAGATTACTTAGGTATTATATTCAAATATATTTTCCATACTTAGATTCAAATTTATTTCTACCTGTTATAATTTAGTAAGTTTCAAATAAATAATTGTGATTTTCAAATGTGTAAATAATTGAAGAAGTTATATCTACTTTAAAAATTAAGGTTAAACATGTCTGTAATTTTAATATTATAGCAGGGTGTTTTCAGCTGCTGCAAGGAACAAAATATCATTAAATTCATAATTCGACCAAAACAAATTAAATATTTAACGTGTTTAAATTCTGAATTAATTTAATGTACTTATGTAATTAATAAGTATTTATATTTAATTTTTTTTTTATTTCTATTTTTGAAAAAAAACAACATTTTGTTGTTGAATGGAATAATATTTAATCATTCTTTATATTAATAAACATTTTTTTAATTTATTTATAGGTCAGATATTATGAATACGTCTAATGACAACTTCTTTGAATCAATAAAATCTAAGATTCCAGTTAAATTGGCATTTGATTTTATTACCTCAAATGATTTACAACAATGTTTAGAATATCTTACTTTGTGGTATTGCAAATTTGGCTGTATTCAATTATTTGACAAGGGAAAAACTTTAAATTTGGATACAATATTATACCAGGACTTGACATGTAAAGTGATTGCAAAACTACCACAAGTTGATTGCGCCGATTATCAACTTCAAAAGAATATGGAAAACAAATTTAATTATCAACTCAATATATTATACAATTTCAATATTAAAATGTTTCTAATTGATTTTAAATTATCGAATAGTTATGTTAATATGGCTCGAGTGATATGTAAACATTCAAAAAAACCAATGTTGTTTTACTTCAACATACAGGCGATAGAAAATTCTTGGGATTTTTGGAATACTTTCAGAAACATGGCTGGTTATACTCTACAAATTGGTATAGTGTTGTGCCTCACAAAATATGTTCCAACTCGTGATGAAATAAATAGATGGATTGGTGAACCTGTGTTTGCTTTATCGATTAGTTTGGACATCTTTGTTTTAAACAAAAAAGGATATCCAGTATTAAGTGAAAAACATGAAGAAATTTTAAAAATAGCCATACAACAAAAGTGGGCAATAGTTTTATCAGGCGAACCATCACCGAACATATTGGACTATTTTTATTATATAATGTTCATCGCTAAAAACATTGTTATTCCATCTCCTATATTAGATTGCCAAGACATTTTACAACTGCCATTGCAACCACTAAGAGACAACCTTATGTCATGTGTATATAATGTGTTTGAACAAGACCCAGTGAAATATACTCAATATCAAAAGGCCATACACATGGCTATCATTGACATGAAGGTAAAAGAAGTAGTTATAGCTGTTATCGGTGCTGGTCGAGGTCCCCTTGTTAAAGCCAGTTTAAGAGCTGCCGATTTGGCGGCTGTTAATGTCAAGGTATACGCAATTGAAAAAAATGAAAACGCTATACCAACATTAATGCTGTATCAAAAAAATATTTGGGGTAACTCAGTTCAAGTGGTTTTTACTGATGGACGACAATGGAACCCGTCCAAAAAATGTGACATAATGGTATCTGAACTATTGGGATCATTTGGAGATAATGAATTATCACCGGAATGTCTGGATGGTGCTCAAAAATGTTTAAAAGACTGTGGTATAAGTATACCGTGTGAATATTCTTCTTATTTAAGGCCCATAATGTCACATAAACTGTTTAGTCAAACTATAAGTAATGACATCATTGACGAGTCATGTATATCATATTCAAAAGACGCAGCGTTTGAACAACCATATATTGTCTTGCAACCCAATAGTTACAAGCCAACCAAGACCAAAAAATTGTTTTCGTTTAATCATCCAAAAAAATTCTTAAATACTAATTCACGGTATAAATGCTTACAATTTGAAATTACTTCTAACATGCAATTGCATGGTTTCAGTGGCTATTTTGATGCGGTACTGTATAAAGATATTACAATAAGTATCGAACCGTCTACTTATAGTGTTGGCATGTTCAGTTGGTTCCCAGTTTATTTTCCAATCAAGGACACCATGCTTGTCAAATCAGGTAATATTATATCTGTCCATTTTTGGAGGTGTTGTGATGAACACAAAGTATGGTATGAATGGTGTGTGTCTTCACCGAAACAAACACCTATTTACAATTGCAAAGGAAAATCAAATTCGATCAAATTATAATAAATTCACAGCGATAAAATCCATAGATTATAAATTTTACATCATATTATTATATTTTGTTGTTTTGTTTATATGGTCATTATTCAAATAATTATGTATGTGATATATGTACCTGAACTTAATTAAATTTATATACTTATGTTACACAATTAAAAATTATTGATAAACGCGAATATATTACTTTTTTAATCAAATTATTAAAATATTTATTTTTAAATTAATTATGGAAGCATTTCGAGAGTTAATATAGACTTGTGAAGTATTGTTTTATTTTATTCAAACATACCTATGAACTCTGACAAACATTAATTTTGTTAGTAATAAAAAATAGTTTAGGAAATTTAAAACAATATAGCTATTAAAATAAGTTATATTAATAATCGCTTGGATACGTAACAATATATTAATTACAAAAATATAAAATTATTACCCTGGCAAAATTCATTTGATTTGGTTAAAATGACAAAAATTATCCAGTTTTTTAAAATCGGATATTTGAACGCTGCTGTTTAATTGAAAATATCCAATAACATTTATAAAAACATTTGTTATAAAGCTTTTTTGAAATTGACTTTCCCATCTTTTAATATTTAAACCTATAATCCTTCTTAAATTTAATTAAGAAGTTTAAATCGTAATACCATGGAAGAATTATAAAAATCGATTTCAAGTAAATTTCACCCCGAATTCAAATCAGTTTTCAAAAACGTTAACACATCAATGGTTTAACGATTACCTAAGATTAACGGAAACACTGATACTTTTGTTGATAAAAATAATAACGATAAATAATTTTGTTCACTAAAACATTCCTTTCCACTGCATTCTTTGTCACGAGCGTCCAGTAGGATATGATTATTTTATGATAGGTAACAAAAACGTATTTAGGTATTTTACGCCCTAGGTTTATAGTCGCTCCCTTCCATCAACCCAAAACTTGCTAACAATATGTTTAAAATTGTACTTCCTAATATAACATAAAACCTGAATCATATGTTTAGTATAGTATAATTCGCTATCTCACCACTATAAGACAAAACATTAATTTATGTACGACGAGAATTTATGTGAATTCGCTTTTATTTAACGTTTTAAAAATGAATTATTAGTGTAATACGTGATCACAAAGAAGCATTAATAATTTTGTACGATAATATTGATCATTTAAAAAATTAGAAATAGTATCGAATAGACTATATTAAAAATATTTATATCCGTATAATATATACATGACTGTATGTTATTTTGTATCGTAATTTGTTAATCTCAAAAACCAAATACAGACATCAATTTCAAATTTCATTAGAAGAAATTATTTATTAGACTAAATTACATACACGTAACCAATAATAGTAAAATAAATAATGTATTAAGTATAAATAATTTTTACAATAAGTAAAGATTGTGGCTTTACCATTATTTAAAGTCGCCACGTGTCACGATATGTAAATATATTGTTAATCGATAATTATAAAGATTGATTTCGTTTTTTACTTTTCTTTTTATATTTTTATTTTAAATGAATACCCAATGACGACTTATAGCCAAAACCGATAGTGAATAAATAAATTTCATAAAACATTTATATTAATTTTATTTAATACTGTTTAACTTAATTTATGTATTTATATGTATGTATGTATTTTTTAAAAAATTTTAATAATTGAAGGTTTATCGTAGCTTGTAATTAGATTACGTAAAAGTTACTCGAAAATACAATTATCAGTAATTTTCATTATTTCTTTCTAAAACGTTATCTGAAACACCGTTAAACCGTTAATAACTATAATAGATAACGTCCTGTTTCTCAAGTAAACGCCTAATTGACGTTATACGTTTTAATTAAATCGTATTTTTCGTTATTTATACGACTATGGGAACTTATCAGTAGGTCTTTTAAATGTCAAATCGTGTTTATTGGAACACGTTTATTAAATTATTTTATATAAATAACGAAGAGATTAGGTATCTTGAATATATTAGAACGTAAAAAACCGACCGAATAGGAGAAATTTATTGTTCAAAATTGTTTCAATATACATTTACATACAATATAAACGAATTATTATATTACCGAAATACGTTTATGTAAATTAGATTTTATTACCGAGTACATGTATTGTGACAATAATTTTATACAAATTCAAGAACAATAAACTATGGAATTTAATATGATAAACAAATTAACGATCATGTTATACTAATTATACTCGAAGAAGAGGGATTTAATTTGATTGACCGATGAATGAGTGAATAGGTAAACTGAACAAGTATAATAAATATAAGAGTTGCATATTTCTCTATATGCTATCTATTAAATATTTAAATCTTAATTAAAATTTAACGAAAATATTGGTGATTCCGTGCAACTTCTCAAGTAAAATAAAACATTGATTTATTTAAGTTTCGCTAAATACATTTTAGCTCAACACTTATACATTTGCACATGGAATAAAAAAAATACATTTATAAAATTATAAAAAATAAACCCAACGCAGAAAAAAAATTGAATTATTTTTAAAATAACAGCAAGATTAAAATTGTTAAGGATACTACGAGAGTTTAAATCTATAAAATTTTTAAAAATAAGCGAAAAATAATGATTATAACCGAAGAAAGACTTAGCCAATGAAAAAAGTGAGGAGTCACCAATATCGGGGTGATTAATGAATTAATATTATTTACGGATACTATTTTTTCAATTTTATAATGCCTAATCAGTTTTCCATCAATTTCAAAAATATTTTTAAGTATATGCGTAATTTATTAATATAATATTTACACTTTTAATTAAAATGTGAATAATAAATATACCAATGAATATGTAACTAGTAATTAATAAATTATAACTTTTTCAAATTTTGAATAATTTGTTTTGCATGTTTAATACATTTATTGCATATTTCATATTTTTTGCACACCTATTTTTTCCTATAACTCCATATCTTAATAATAAGTATTAACGATAACCGATTATCAAATTTATTATTTTTGTCTATTGAAAAACAAATGCTGGTCGAGTTATCAACAGATCTTGCACGTATATTTTGTATAAAGATTAATTAAACTTGACGCGAAAACAAAAAATCGTAAAATAGATTTAAGATACCATTTTGTACATAAAAAAGTACTTGTATTATTGCTTAAATAAAATTTAAATATTTTTATTTTATCTATCCTAAAGCTTCGTCGTACCATTAATCGTAACATGTACACAACTAAACTGTTTAATATTGTACTTACATGCAGACGACTTACTGACCTTCATTCAAGATAACAATGTCTGGTTTCATGATAGTTTTGTTATTGATTAGTATAAATACAATCCGACACGTTTTACGTGTTGTATAAAAAGGGATATTCGGTCTCACGGTCAGTGTAGTAAATGACTCAGTACGAGATGGAACGCGTGTTCCCTTTATTGACAGTTGTTTTGGTAGTCGTCGTAACTACGGCGGCGATTGGCAATCAACTGCAATGCAAAGATCTCTCTGGACAATCGGTCGATTGGTAAGCGTATCGTATTATATTTAATTACGTAAGCAGAATAATTAGGACTAGGAATTTGTAGCGTTTGTATTTTTGATCGAATTTTCGAACGTGTGGCTTATTGAAAACAAAATTCGTTTCTTATAATTCGGAGTTCAAATATGTATACAACTTTATATCGCGTTTTTGTTGCATTTTCTTAAGATTTTAAAATACGTTTTAAACATTTAAAACGTATTTTAGACATTTTTGTATCAATCTATTAACGTTTATATTTCTTTTTCTATTAATCATACGCACATTCGGCATATTTAGCATACATTTTACAATTTGATTAATGGACAACTAATTCTAGATTATTTGTGTTTATAAATATATTTTATTAACAAAATACAACTAACCTAACATACATGTATTCATTAATGAAATAATTTGTATCGATAAAAATTTAATTATTTCTTTATAAATAAAGTTATTATGATCGTAATTTATTTTAATTGAATTTCTTGTACACCCTGGGAGATTATCGATAAATGCTTCTTAAAATAGATTTTTTGAGACTTAGAATGGACAGTGAACGGTGCAGTGACAATTCTATCTCATTATGTGATATTATAGATCGATGTTGTTGTTCACGATCATTTAATGAAATTATTTTTAGATAAATGTTTACATTTTCAAGTAATTTCTTAGGAACGTTTTGTGTTTCAAATGTTTTTTTCGTAACGTTATTAATAACTTTTTAATGCGTTTCTATAAGTTTTTAGCGCATCATTTTCCTAGTAATAATTACAATATATAATGATGGAAAAATCGTTGATTTTGTGTGCATTTATTGAAACAGTACTTCCATTAGAAATAATACGACTTACTTGGCAATTATTGTTTAGAAAGAATAGGTAACTTGTTATGTTAAAAGTTACGAAAAATAATAACTCCAACTTCTTGTATTTAACTCGTTTATGTTCAGCCTTGACTAAATACTTTTTTGAAATCTGTCTATGGAAAGTTATACGTTATTGTAACATCGACGTAATATATATTTTCGTCGAACTACAAGTCAAATATTTCGAATGAAATTATTTTAAATATGTATCGAACGTATATCGTTACTTAAATAATGTTATTAGTTATACAATCGCGCGTCAAATATATTTTGTCGAAAAGTAACTACTAATAAAATTCCGGGCGTACAAAATATACACAGAACAAGAAATGATCTATACGAAAATCGTACAATCAGAAGTGAGGTTAACGTATCGATAATCAAGTCAACTTTGGATGTTCGTTGTAATACGACGTAATATCGATAAACACGGTTGCGTTAATTAATTACGTTAACCATACGCGGATATATATTTGTAGTCCAAACCTGACTTAACAATGGCGTGTGATACACAATATTCGTAGTTTCGATGGACAGTAATTACGTACATACTTACGTCGTTTTTTGCTTGAAATAGGTTCGCGGCCATTAAGCTCCCGGTACTCCATTCGAACGTTTCCAATGGTACGGTTTACATATACATGGACGCCAAGAAACAAGAGTGGACCTTCTCGACGGGCATCACGACTGAGAAGTCGGCTATCGGTCATACCGTGTCGCAGATGTACGCGCCTACGGAAACTTACAACAATGTAATCGAATTTATTATAAACAATAATATTGTAACATGATCGGAGATGATCATGGTCGGTTATACTTATCCAGAGAAAGTGGTTAATATTTTTGATTCGTTTCCCGTACTGCGTAGTTACCGAAGCATTATTAAAGCACGGTGTACACAGAATTTAAATTTGGTTCGAATTTACCTATCACGTCGATCATAATTATTTCGGTTTAATGTCTCCGGTACAATTATGATCGAACTGAGTGAGTTACGTGTAACAAGTTTTAACAAGATTAGTTGTGTTCGGCGGAAGTCTTAAATGGTTTTTTGGGGGGAGGGGAAAAGAACTGATGTGCAAAGATATCAATAACACGTATGCCTTAGTGATAGTTGTGGCAGTAGATTTCACAATGTTTGTTCGAGTTTTTTTTATTAATTTTCGTATTGAACACGGTCCACTTCGTTTTTTCCAAATTAAAATAATTGTAATCTACCAACCTATGCGCTGTTATAGCAGCGTACAATGTGATACAATTTCGTAAAAAATTCTTAAAAAAGTGATAAAGAATTTGAAAAAAATGTTGACTTAAAAAATTACGTACCTATGCATACGTAATTTTTTAAGTCTACATTTTTTACTTATATATACGCAATAAAAAATTTAATACTTTACAAAACAGATAATGTGTTTTATGGTGTGACGAACGATTTTCGAATAGATATAAATTTCAGTTACTTAAGTATAGATCTAACTTAACATGACCTACTCTGCATTTCGAATTAACCGCGAAACTGACAAAAATACTAAACGTTTTTAAAGTATTAACTTATTGTCAATTACCGGACGAAAGATGAAACATAAATATTCGACGTCTATTCATCGGCTCCAGGAAAACATGTCCCTTAGCATGCAACTATAAATATTAATATGATATTGTCGTTCTCAGTCGATTATGTGGGCGGTATACAATGATGAGCCCACGAATGGAAAAACAACGTTTACGCTAGGTCATTCGAAAGGCATGGTGGTAGCTGACAACAGTTCGGGTTTTTGGTTAGTGCATAGCGTACCTAAATTTCCAAAACTACCTTACCAGAACAACAACTCGTACATGTACCCCACAACCGGCGTGAAATACGGCCAAAGCTTTTTATGCGTGTCCATGGTAGCAAAAGAATTGGACAAAGTGGGTAAGTTTTACGGTTAGGGTGTATTTATTACGAAGATATATATATATATATATATATATACGAATTTTATTACGCGTCCTTGGAACTACGAGTTAGCGAGATCATTTTATTTTTTGTAATTGGTAGATTCAAGCGAGACATTTATATTGAATTTAGGAATTTAAATTCACCTATTACGTAATTACCATTCATATAATATGTACCCGTATTTATCGAATGAATTGTATTTGGCGTATATTTTATTATTTTTAACCCGAAATTATATTTATAAATCTGTGTAATACGACGTATTTACGACAATTAATTGTTTTGTAACAAACGAACTAAATATCGAGCGATTTTACCTATATTAATGTAATTTAAAAAACATTCGAAGTTGTACGACCATTTTTAACCAAAATAATTGGAACTGTCGCAAAAACAGGCAATCAATTAATCAACAACGAAGTGTTAATGTACGGCAGTCATTTCGGAAGCGATCATCTGAAGTCAACGTATCCGGGTCTATACAACTCAACTTTACCACATAAAAATTCTAGCACGAAGAACGATGGAGTAAGAGTGCAACATCTTTCGTCCATAAACGGCACTGAGTTTTTATCAGTTTCGAAAAACAGATACTTTGGAAAAGGTAAAAACGAACGCAGTGACGACGTAGGTATTTTAGTGACGGGAAATAGGTTTATACGAGAACTCCATTAATTATATAATAACCGAATTGGATTTCAATTATTTGTTTACCGATTTCTTCGAATAAAAATAATTAAATATAAGTGATTATGATGAACAATATTATCGCGAAATACTCTAAAACTTTATAAAAATCTCTTAAAAATCTGAGGAAGGGAGAAGAGTTAAAATTAAAACAATCGATTAAGTCTATAGAAGGGGGCTTAATTGAACTGTTGACTACTAAACAGTTCATACAACAAAATAATATTATTTAGTCCGAATAATTTTTTTTTAGTTCGGCAGAAAAAGGAATGTTTCGTTTCGTCGTTCAAAGGGCGGACTGTTTGAATAATTGGGGGAACTAAGACATTAACGATTTTTATAATAATCTAAATTTTCATTTTTTAGACCCGAGTTTACGTGGTCTGTGCGTAAGTTCATCTCTAAATAAGTTGTACCAATTACATAATTTTAATTTACGACGCGCGATTCGCATTGCTATTATCAAACTAAACCAAAGATCGCTCAGAAATCACGAACAAAAGTTCACAATTGTCAATCGAATTCATTATCGACACGTATATTATATCCATCGATCATAAAATAATAATATATTTTTAAATGTATAAATGATGTCCGAAGATTTGTACAAAGACTTGATAGCGAAAATAGCACAATCAAATGTGTACACAGAGACTTGGTTGAACACAAAGGATAGATTCAACTCGTCCTGTTCTGGGCGATACAAGTGAGTTGTGTTAATAATTGTGTGTATTGATAAACAAATAATCGTCTAATTGTTTTCACACAGGACTTTGAACGTTAAATCTTTGACGATGAAGGACATAAAAGGATTAAATGCGTCTTATTGGTACAAGTCAGCTAACGACCATTCGAAATGGGTAGTAACTACTAAAAGTTCCGCGGCTTGGACTTGCGTCGGTGATATAAATCGAAGTGTAAGTTTAACGATGATCTATAGTTGTTTATTATTTTTTGATACTCTTGCAGTTGACTGTCCCGTTTATAAGGAAATTAAATTATTATAATTTTAGTATTTGCAAACAAAACGCGGCGGTGGAACTGTGTGCCTAGATTTGGTACAAGTGTGGAATCAGTACATGAAACTTGTGCTGGACGTTGAAAATTGTAAAACGTAATTGAGTTGAAATTCTTACTCGTTGGAAGCGTTGCAGCAGTACATTAATACTTCGACAGTTACGTGTTTGAGTTTTGGAGCTCTACTTATTTTATTGCAAACTTTTTTGAATATATGTAATAAATAATAAAATATAAGATTTATCGCTCTACATTTTCTTTTTTTTTTACTTGTTAAACCTACAAAACTGAAAACTGAAAGTAGTCTATGAATTAATGCTTCCTCCAAAACATGCACATGTCTCCATCAAATTTTAACTGAGGACTAAAATATGTTCCCCACATATGTATTCATTGAAAACATCATTTAATGATGTAATTTTCAATACTTTTAATATTTTCATAAAATCAATTAGGAGAACAAAATGTTCACCCAAATATCAATAAGTTCAATTTTCCTTGGTATTTGAAATCATAAATTATAAAATGTTTTTCTTATTATTTTTGGGAGTAACTTGTACATTAATTGTCAAGTTTATTTTTCAAACTAACTTTTTTTTTAAATAAAAGAGGTAAAATAGTAATTTAATATTTCTTTTTTGTTTTATCACATATTCATAAAACTATTTAGTTGTATCTATTTTACTGTTAATGTTAGGCAATACATAATGACAAATTGACCTAACTTAAAAAATTATCAAATGTTAACAAATCATGTAATCAGCTCAAAATGTGACGATTTTACAGTAATAATTCAAATCTAAAATTTCTAAAAAAAAATTGTTGAGGAATACAAAGGTAATTTAAACACTATTTTCAAAATTAATAATAGTTCTACTCATAAAAGGTAATGTTACTTTAACTTACTAATAATGAAAAAATAAGTAAGTAATTAATACATAATAGTATGTATATCAAATAAGAAAAATACAATTTCGAAAATTTGTTTTCTTATAGTAAAAAAAAAATTGAATATACAGCAAAAGCATACACTGGTAACAGAAATTTTATTCATACTTAGAATGTAAACACAATCAATAATAATAAAAGTATCAACTTTAATGTAACTTACATTCTATTTTGATGTTTAACAAATAAAACCATACAGGTACAAATGTTACAACTGGAATGCTTTAAGTAGCTAAATTTATTCACATATTGATTTATTGAAAATTATATTATGTAAATATACATTTATAGATTTTTTAAGATTTAATTTTATAATATTGAATGGCACTATTGAAAATATAAGAGAATATTAATTAAATATCATTTAATATAAATAATTGATCAAAGTTCTATACCTTGGACTTCCATTAGAAATATTAATGAATTTGTGAATCAATCGATACAAAGGAAATTAAAATAAATATTTTTAATTTTCTTAAACAATAATGGCATGCGCAATACAAAAAAAAATTATTGTTAAACGTTGAAAAATATTAAAATGAATTCTTACTGAGAGTATTTTACCCTTTAATATTCCACAGTTATGCATTTAGTTTTCAAGTACTCGTTTAAAGCTTCTTTGCCTAATATTGACAACAATAATTGGTGTGTTTATTAATGAAACTAATAAATCAAAGACATCATAATTAAGAGAATCAACATACCTAAATCTTTGCCAAATCCAGATCTTTTAAAACCACCAAAAGGTGCAGCTACATCTGTTTTGTTGTAAGTATTTATGAATACAGTGCCAGCATCAATTTTCTCAGCAAATCTTAATGCCTTGCTAATATCCTTTGTGAATATGCCTGAACAAAGACCATACTCAGTTGAATTAGCTCGTTTGATAACCGCATCCAAGTTGCTAATGAATAAGTTACATGTTACAAAATTAAAACTTATTTACTAAAGGATCAGGAATACAAAATGTTACCTTCCACTAAATCGAGATATAGCCATGATTGGTCCGAATGATTCTTCTTGCGCTATAAACATGTGATCCTCTACACCCGTAAATACTGTTGGTTCGAAGTAGTATCCAGGTTGGTCCAGTCGTTTCCCTCCAATTTTCAGGATAGCTCCTTCATTCTTGGCTTTTTCACAGAAATTAATTAATTTTTCCAAATGTGCTTTGTGATTTTGTGGCCCATGATGAGTATCTCGTTTTAAAGGGTTTCCAATTTTCTAAAATTAAAATAAAAAAGGCGCATACAATTTAAATAATAGTAAATATGAAACAATTTCATACTATATAGACCACTTGTTTATATCAAATAATTTTTTTATCCCATATTTACATATAGTAATTTTAATAAGAGAATTGAAAAATTTACTCGATGTATCAAAATCTTCATTTTAGTCGATTAAACAACTTAAATAATTTTTATCCCTAGAGTTCATTGAACATAGGTTACTATTAAGTATTTTATGTACTCACAATTTTTTTTACTTCATCAACGACTTTGTTGACAAACTGGTCATGTATACTGGATTCAACAAATACCCTACCTGCAGCTATACAGTTTTCTCCTTTATTAAAGAACACTCCGCCCATGCTCTAATAACAGTAAAAATTATGACAGTTTACAAAAAAGAATAGAATGCTCTGGAAAAAACATACCATTCTAACAGATTTTTCTAAATCACAGTCGTCAAATATAATTAGAGGCGATTTTCCACCAAGTTCTAAGGACATTTTTTTCAGGTTTGATTCTGATGACGCTTTGACAATTGCATGACCCGTCGCTGTGCTCCCTGTGAATCCTACTTTTCTAATATCAGGATGTTCTGCTATTGCTCTGCCCGTTTCAGTACCTATTACACATAGAATTATGGTAAATAAAATAATAGTTCATAAAATCTACTGTTATTATTACCTAGTCCAGGTAAAATATTTATTACGCCATTTGGGAAACCAGCTTCTACAGATAATTCGGCAAATTTCAAAGCAGTGAGTGGTGAAACTTCCGTTGGTTTCATTACTACTGTGTTGCCAGCGGCTAAACATGCTGCCATCTTCCAGGACAACATCATTAATGGATAATTCCAAGGCGTGATTATACCACAAACTCTAAAACATTACACATCGTGAACAACTTTAACCTTAAAATTACTGTGCATAACATTCATACCCAATTGGCTCTTTTTTTGTAAATGTTAAATTTCTATTGGGTCTAGCATGCGAGATTGGCACTGTTTGTCCGTGTATCTTATCAGCCCAACCGGCAAAATATTTCCAAACATCAATTGACATACCAATATGAGTTTTTAGCGCCAGCGTGTATACTGCACCAGAATCAATCGATTCTATTGTGGCTAATTCTTCTCTATTTTTATCTAATAAATTGGCAATCTTATACATAACAGCTCCTCGATCCCTAGGGCTCATTTCACTCCATTCTCCTTCAAAAGCTTTACTCGCAGCATTAACGGCTTGATCCACATCTGCTTCTGATGCACATTGAATCTAAAATTGTCTGGTTGGTTAATTTTTGAGTATTGTGAACATTGTTCAATAACTATCAAATATATAATAAAATATGTGTTCACATTAAATAATTTAACTTCAAGCACCCTAATAGAAAAAAATTGAAAGTATATCTTACTGAACAAATAACAGATTCATCAGCAGGGTTGATGCATTCCATAGTGTTTCCAGACTCTGAGTCTACAAACTGCCCATTGATGAACAATTGTTTTGCAAACTGTAATTTCATGTTATTAACTTCGACTATAACTGGATCATACTTTAAACGACTATCTTCAGTTGTACCTCTTGAACGCTTTATCAAGGTGTTACAGAAATTCGAAAATACGGGAGACATGAATACATCATCGTTTTTCAAAGTTAATTTCAATTTATCTTTGATCTCTTCAATCAACCTAAACCATTTTGATAGAAATTTGACGCTCATTCACACTCATGATAAAAATAATACTGTTTATTACCTAACAACGTCCATTGAACCAGCTCCAGATTGGAAGAAATTAGTATCTTTTTCAATATCCGTATTTAAAATATTTTTCCAAATGGTTTCGACAATTGGAATAAATGTTTTCTCTTCATCTGTGTATTCAACAGCTTCTTGAGCAACATCTGCTTTACCATAACTCGATGCAGCTATCATTTTTCCTTCCACAGACAATCTTTTGATATTCAGCTAAAGGGCGAATTAAAAATTTTAGAGGACTAATATTAGAAACTGGATTTGTATATTTTTACAATTTTTTAATTAATTTGTGCATCATAATTAGTTATCAGTGAATTGTTTATAAATAAATGTATGGATAGAAAGTGTATTTTTCGTGAAAAACGTATTTTAACATTAGAGAATATTTATAGTATTTGTTACTTTTTATATACAATATTATATTAAATAGTATTAAGAAAAAAATTAACTTATTATATATATTTTTAATATAACACTAAACAGTTTGAGTATTTAAATCTATTTTTAATAATAATCAATAATAACATACTTTTAAACCATCAATACAGGTAATTAATAAACCATTTTCGTGAACAATAGCTGGAATTTGAAGTGTGTCAATAACTACTTGATCGCCTGTAGGTATTTCATTAGTCCAAATCTCCGATTTAAAAAGTTTTACTTCTATTCCATCTAAAACTGTCCAAGCACCTGGTGAACTATCTAACCCCCTAATGAAGTTATGAACATCTCTACCATTCTTAGACCAATCAACCTAAAATGTATTAACAAACATAATAAGCAAACAGACAAATAATAACAATATATTATATACATACTTTTTGAAGTACTTTTTTTCTTACTGACGGCTCAAATGAAGACCCTTCTGTAGGCTGAGGAATAACTGGAGCTGTTCCATTAGCAACCATATCAACAGCTATAGCCTAATTTAACCATTACATTTTTAGAAAATTACATTTTTTTTAAATGATACAGATAATTACCATACTCTTAATGCCTTCTGGATATAAAAACCGATTATACAAAGAATCAACAGTGTCATCTGGCAATACTGGACAAGATTTTTGTAATAGAATTGGACCTGTGTCAAGTCCATCATCAGCCCAAAATATAGAAAATCCAGCATCTTTGTCGCCATTTATTAATGTCCTATATCATTAATTATTAAATTACAAATAAACATTTTAAATGTTTATTAAATTACCAATTTATAGAGCTAACTCCTCTGTGTTTGGGTAAAATTGAAGGATGATAACATATGCTCTTGTGTTTTGGATAGTCAATGACCTCCATAGGAATGAATTGTGAACAGAATGGTAGAACATTGAGTTCAGCATTAACTTGTTTATATTTTTCTACAATTTCAGGTAATGCACTTTCACCTTTACGCCATGATTTTATTTTAAACACAGGACTATTGTTTTCTGACGCAACAGCCGCTAATTAGAACAAAGTAAAAATATTTTAAAATCAAATTGTGATAATTTTGTGTACAAAATGGTTTCTTTTATAGAACAATAAACAAATAAATAGATAAAAATTAATTACATTTTATTAAAATTTAACTACAAATTAAAAATAAAAATGATTATAAATTTTAATGATATTCTGTTAAAGAAAAACTATTAAACTACAAGAAAATAATTAATTTTTATTTCTTAGTGTATTGTAATTATAATACTGTAACAATTTTAAGATAAAAATACTCATAAAATAATTATGTATTTTTTTTATCAGTTAATAGTATATATATACATATATATATATATATATATATAATTGTTTACGATTTAAATGTTTCGTTTATTTAATTTATTAATTATACATTAAGTTATTGAAATTGCAATTTGGAAAATGTTAGGCAATTAATATAATGTTAGTTTATACAAAAATATTGAAAAGTGTAAAATTTGATATTGCAATACAAATTAATTGGTATAAAGCACAATTAACGACTATTTTTAACTTTACCATAAATACATCGTCATCAAATAGTTTGCTACATATTAATCTGACATTAGGTAATATTAGATAAGCAAACAAATTTTATATTTTACAGTACATAATTATTGAAAATGCATTGTATTTTAAGCAATTTTGAGTAAACAATATTTATATTCTTAAATAAAATATTTTTAAAAATAGCAATTACACCGTTATTAATTATTGAAATAATTTAACAAAATTTAATATTAATAAATAATTATTGGACATAAAAACGATTAAATAATTTTAAACGTAATGAAATTGTTCAAATTAGTATTAATCAGATAAATATAACATAATAAATGTTTTAAGTAGAAACTAAATTTTTGCTTAATAGTTTATGGTCGTTCAATATATCGGCAATAATAACTTTTTTTTTAACAGTTTATCGGCAATATACTCACTGGCCCAAAATGCCTGAAGGCAGTACTTCGGACCAATGGTAATAATAACTTTTTTTTTTTTTTTACGAACCGGCAATACCCTCACTGGCCCGGTAAGCTTGAAGGCAATACTTCGGACCAGTGAAGGTAATAATAACCTAAGAACATACAAATTAGGAAAAAAACTAACTTCTTAAAAACTTAGAAAACCACAAAAACAATTGGCAAGTGTTTAATTATTGGTAATTTTTTTTATATTCTAGAATTCTCTGAATCTATAAATTAAAAATTAAATCATAAAAATTATATGGAATTGAGTGTGGAAGGAAGAAGAGGAAGGGGAAGACCAAAGAAGAAGTGGTTAAACATGACTGAGGAAGATATGAGGATTGCTGGTGTGTGCGTGGAGGATGTGAGAGATTGGGTGAAATGGAGGTTTAAGACGAAGGTGGCTGACCCCAAATAGATGGGATAAAGGCGAAGATGATGATGAAAATCATCAAAATTATATTAGGTACCTATTGATATTTTTAAAACATTTTCTAACATTTATCTACAATAACATTAAGTACATTAGCGTAAAGGGTATAAGCCTAAAGCATTGTTTGATATTATAATTTTTATTATATAAATTAATATAACATTATAATATAATTAATTATAATATCACAAACTAAACAAACATTATTACCTAATGGATCTTGTCGATTGCCTTTGTCCATTACAGTAAACACACCAACTACTTGATGTCCATTTTTTAATAATAATTTATAGACTTCGGCAGCAAATGTACTCTGACCAATAATGGCAACATTCAAATCTCGGCGGTTGATCTGCAAACAAACATACACAGATTTGTCGGTAGCCGTATAAATAATTAAGTATCACCGAGTTATTTCAAAAAACAAAAATAATCTCTTACTGCACCAAAATTGCTCCTCAAAGGACTTTTCATGAATTTTCTGAGTTTGAACATGTCGAGACGCTCTTATATTTCAAACTTATATACAATATACACTGAATTACTTATTAAATATCTAACATAAACTTAACGGGAAAGTGATGAACATTGATTTAGAAGCAACCGCAACAACGAACGTATACTATAACAAACTAACAACTAACGTAGAAAAATGAGTTGTAGACAATCGTCCGAAAAATGATAAGAAGTTGATAAGAGTCAGAAAACAAAAAACTACCAATCATCATCTCTATAATCTTATTAATATTTGATTATGAAAAATTACAGATGAACACCTGTACATTTAAATCTTCGAAAATTCAAAATTATTTATTATATTATTTAGTCATTTTTAAAAAATACGTTATAAAACGAAGACGTTCTAATTTAATGACGATATATTAATATTTCTATGAACAGTTTTGTAGTAAACGCGTTTATAACTCTTATATAACGAAATTATTGATAAGAATAAACCACCGAGTTACATGCACGATTTAATGGGCTGTTAAACCAATGGTTTGTACTTATTAAAACGCCAAGTTATTGTTGTGTTCGTAAATTTCATACAGCCTTGAATATTATTCCAAGTGCCTTAAGATGGAAACAAAATAATTATTATGAGAAAGAGTTGAAGATTCGATTTGAGACAAAGTTGCTGGGATTATACTAAACATTTTAAAGAGCGTGACACGTTCAAATATAAAGTTGTTTCCATATTTTATTTGGTCTGTTTAATAAAATTACACAATTGAAAAAGCGTGCAATCGCTATAATTATTTATCGGTATATATATATATATGTGTGTATCTATTATTTACATAAGGTAATGACGAACCAATATATTACCGAGGTAAGTCGTGCAAGTATTATTTTTGTTGTATTTAAAAAAAACAGTACACATATTTCGATGTTTCTATTCATTTACTGCGACTAATATCGCGTCGTATTACAGAATCGCGTGTATGTCCGTCGTAATTTAATAATTTTATATTTATTTAAACGACACGTGGCCGTCGCGTAACCGCTATACCAGAAACAACCGTGGTTGTTACATGTTCGATGACCGGCGTAGGGTGTTGATAAGATTGTGTTATCTAATACATGAATACCTGTAAGCGTTATTGTACAACGGTTTTTATCCAAATTTGTCGTATAAAATAATATTTCAAAAGCTCTTCTCAAAGTTTAAACCGCGATTCATGTTTTGTCACGTTGAGGGAGAGGATTCGTTTCGATAATCATCGTTGTAGATCGAACGAGGCCTACAGTTGAATAATCCGTTGGCGATGTCGACGGATGTAAAGAAATTCATGATGATCAACTTACCGGAATTTCTGTTGCTCACGTTGACGAAACCGCATGCCGTATTCACGGACTACGACAGCGACGACGGTCTTCAGTCGGTGGTCGTTTGTTACGACGCTCAACATTTGTACAAAAATTACTGGTCCGTGTTCGCGAGTACATCTACCGCCGAATTGGTTGACTTGGACGACTTTGTCGCGTACTGTGACAGTAAAACGTGCGCTCGGTTCGCCGTTGTCGACCATGTTCGGTATCGATGTTGCATGACCATCAGTGACCTGATACGGATGAACGCGTGGGCTCGTCTCTATGCTCGTGTCGGGTCATGTGTCATCAAGTATCTGCTGTTCAACTGTCTACTGTTTGTGCCTGTTCAACGAGACGTATACTATTGCGTGCATACGCCGTCACAACAAGCTGGCCGGTACGAAGTGTTGCAGTCATTTTGGGCCATGGCCGGGTTTCGGTGGGCTGCGATCACTGCCGCGACTAAGAATCTGAGAAACCGTGTGGGCGGCAGTTCTAAAACAAAAACGAAACCAGCTACGTGTTTTAACATTGCAGGCCTATTAAAGGGTAACCGTGGCGTAGTGAAAACGATTTTCCGAGCAGACGCAGATGGTGAAATGCTACGGGACATATTACGGACAAACATCAGCGGTAACGACAAGCAGTTAATAACGGATGACAACAAATGTTTGGACGCATTAAAGAGCAAACTAAAAGTGATGGCTGGTAAAGACTCATCCCAAAAATACAAACATCTTTACAAGAACGCTATAGGCGGTGCCACATTTGCCGAAATCCCATTGCGCAGGATAAAAGAGTTCGCCACTGCAGTGGTCTGTAAAATTGTCCCTTGCGAATTGTTTGGGATCAGTAGTAATCGTGATCAGTATTGCAAGAACCTGTGTGGAATACTCAACTGCGGTATGACACAAGATTTTACCGTGGAGCAGATCATATATAAGATTAAGGTAAAGAAAATGAAGTGGCTAGATGCCATGAACATGGACCAACGGATACATGTCATGACTAAAACGTTAGTTTGGTTGACCAACATATTTATGTTCCGTAGGATCGCCCATTTCTTTCAAATTGTCATGACTAATATACCAAGTAATGGGGTTGCGTACTTCACTAAACCTGGATGGGCGACCATATGCCGTGAGAAGATATCGCCCTTGATGAATGGTAGCAAGTTTTTCAGAGAGCTCCGACAACCAGCCAATGACTCTAAGTCAACTGGACCAACAATGACAGTAGTTACATCATCGTCTTATAGGAATTGGAAAATGTGTCCATACGCGAAAACAAACGGAGTGCGTTTGATATTTAAGTTGCGGCAAAAGGATGGTGACATTGACAAACGTTTGACTGACAATTGTCTGTTGTTCTTGCGATGCCTCTCACATACGTACCCAGCTGAGTTCAGGTCCATAACCAGACCACAATTCTTCCGTGGCTGGAAAGCATCACAGAGATTTCGAGACAGCCAATCATCTATGTATTATGTACGAACTGATTTCCAAGATGCATTCACTAGTTTCAAACAGGCCAAATTGCTAGCTGTTGTTCGGGACCGAATTGAACGATACTTTGGTAAAAAATCACAAATGTTGTATGCACATATGGTAGACGTGATAAAGTTTGGTGATGGTAACACTGTGCATTGCAAAAAGCGCAAGTATTTTGACGGACTACCTGAGCCCAAATTTCCTGTAGGCTCACTAGTGTTCTATCGCGAGACCATGACTATGCCACTGTTCCAAATCTGGAACGTTATACAGCGGTGTATTCGATGCAATGTGGTGAATCTGGGTGGACGCCAATTAGCAATGACTCGCGGCATTGTCCAGGGCGATCGGCTATCTGTAGTGTTGTGTGATCTATTGTTGGCCAACCTACAGGCCACCCATCTGAATGACACAGTTGGTGGCCATTCCTCTGGTCGCTTGTACCGTTTTGTTGATGACTATGTATTTGTATCATCTAATCGAACAGCGGCCCGGCGCTTTTTGCTTGCCATGTGCTCCGGTTTTAGCGAGTATGGGCTGGAGCTGAACCGGTCTAAGACTGAGACCAATTTATATAGTGGTAGGGGCAACAATAGGTTAGTGAAGTTCTTGGGATTCCGGTTGAACATTGTAACGGGTGAGGTAATCAAGGACGAGACTGCGTATCGTAACAGACGGCCGTTGCACTTTTTTGACCGCGACCTGGGCCGTGGCCAGCCCGGTCGAGCCCTGTACGCTAAGATGACCGGACCCAATCGATATCCCATGCCCACCACCTTGATCAGCCGGTCGTTCAACTCGACCACCACGGTGGCTCAGAATGTGGCGTCTATTGTCGCGTGCAAAGCTCACACCGCTGTGGCCGCCATTAAGCAATATTTCTTCCATCTGAACCCGGTGTTCCTGTTGAGAACCATACACGCTGTCGCCCGGTTCATATACTCCAAGGCATGCGTCTTGACCCGGCACTCGGCTGTCACGCCGATGCAGTGCAAGTGGATCGTGTACGAGGTGTATGCAAGAGTGTTGCGTAAACATTACCCAGCACTCGATGGCCACCGTTCCGTATGCACTGTAGTCGATTGTATCCGGGATAGGCAGTTCGCCATTAGCCGCAAGTGCAACACCCGCGAACTGAAAACTGCCCTGAGACATACACGGTATGATTTCACCAAAATGTTTGATTGACGCCGTTGTCGTCAAGTTATGTGCGCGTATTTTGCGTTTTTTTTTTTTTTTGTTATTTTCGAGCATTTGTTTTTTATTTGTCGTTCTCTTTTCACTTTTAAACGTTTCTACGTGTTGTTATATTTTTAATATTGGTTTTTTGCGAAAACGAAGAAAATTATTTTCAATTTGCTAATAGGTTTATACAGATTTAAAATAAAACGATATAAAATACCACGTTAATTGAAAAACTTTATCGTTTTTAATTTTAAAAATATCTTAATGTTTATCCGTGGAATATTTATTTGTATCTCGTAATGCATTTACACTGGATGTTCTTTCCTTTTGTCGTTGAACATTTATTATATAGTACAGATACCATTTTTTGGTGGAGGGTGTGAGATTCAACACTTACCCCCTTGAAAATGAACAAATAAATATATATATATATTTGCAGATATCAGACATCTGACAAACGTGATAATTTTATGGTTCATTTTTAAATCATTACTAGACTCTACATTAAAACGATATATTTTTTTGAAATAATGACGTTACAAACTTAATAAATATTGTTGATTTTTTAGAAAAAATTTGAAGTTAATGAAATTATCAATATTTTTCATTATCGATACACTAGAGAGCCTGGGAGAATAGACTCAATTTGTTGAAATTATTGACATTTTCGTAAACTGACAAATCTTTAATAAAAATGTCTTGAATCAAAATTAATGTACAAAAAGTATGAACAAAACGGATATTTCAGATTTTGCCAAAGCAATTTAAAATGAGATTAAAATTTAGTTATACGTGATTGTAAAAATACTAAAACTATCGAAGAGCAATAATTATAGCTCAGAGTTCTAGTAATTATATTATTAAATAATTCTTTTAAGTATTAAATAGAACAAAAGTTATTGTATTTGTTAAATCTTTATGCACTTATATTACGTACTAATATACATCATCAAAACCATTTTTAATTTGTTGAAAAATATGTCTTTATTCCTTTAGATTTTTAGAAATTTAGTATTCGAAAAATTAATTTGTATGTTTTTAAGACGACGACGTAGTTACATTGATTAATGTTCATTGTTTCTTGCACGTTTATGTATTTTTCTGCGATTACGTATATTTTATTTAATCAGCTTTGCAAACAAAATATTTTAGATCAACTTCGTCGTTAGTAATTCAGAAAATAATAGTTTCTCGCGTAGGCGAAGTTCGAATTTTTTTCATCATAATATTCAAGTGGATATGTTCATAAAAGTATGTTTTCTTTTCTTATTGTGTTCAATAACGGTACAATGCGAAAAAAGTATTCCAGTACAACTTCAAAACATCGAAATGTACGTAAAAATGAAAGCATCCAGTAACAATAATAATTATATCAAAAGTGTTACAATCCATGAATCGGAACAATACAATATACTGTACAATTACCATATCCAGAAAATAGAAAAAAACGAACCCAAAATGTACGCATTTTATACAGCAATAAATTGTAAGTTTGCTGATTGGACTATAAGAAATATATACGAACACTTTAAATCAACTCAATTATTTATTCAACTCAACTTTAGAGAACATGAATATACTACCTTGCGGACATTCATGGAAAAATTTGAAACATCTTCAATAACTACAATTAACGAATACATTGGACATTTTATTAAAGTTTTAAACAGTTTTCTAAACATAGACTCAAATGCTTATTCTTATTATAGTGATACGGCTATTCTAAAATCGTTATTAGCGTTAAAAATTAAAATACGTTATATTTTATCGTTAAAAAATAATTTCATTAACGAACAGCCCCTGGAGCACGATAATTATAAATTGTACGTCAATATAATTCGAATGTTTTTCGTAGAAATGATTTCAATGCAAAGTTTTTTTTCGAAGAATTGTTCGTATTTACCTTTACATAATATGACATTGCCGTTTCCGGTTACAACAAAAGATCACGTGGATACTATCGATCATTTTTTGTTCAATGTAAGACGGATTAAATTAAAGTTCGACCCGTTCGTTTGTCCCGCCACTGAAATACTATTAGAAAACGTGAGTAAATCTTCGAACGATCCCTTATCGCTCGATATCGCTAACGCAAAAGTTAAAATTACAGACACTAACCGCCAGGCGATTTCGATTAAGGACATTTTGAAAAAAATCAACGTATTCTACGACGTCGAACTAATATATTGGTATCAGAATTCCGTTTTGACTACAATCGTAAAACTAATATTTGACAAAGTAATACGATTATTGAAAGAAGACAAGTTGGCACCGACAATTGTCGACATGATTATAGAAATAAATTCAAAAATAAACGGAAAAGAAACGGAGCTACCCGCGAATTTGGTGAACGGTTTTACACTCTTAGCGGCGGCAAAAGCCGAGAAGATAAACGAACTCGAAGAATATTTTGAGTCACTGAGCCATATAATAATCGACGAATGGGACAAATCGTCGTTGGAAATCGTTCAACGCGTGTACGTTTTAAGTGAAGACTCGGCGGCGAGTTCTATGACGTTACGTCATTTGAGTGTAATTAAAATAATAGAACAGCCAATATCTTGGAGCGATGAAGAATACTTGAAGGAAACGTTGACAAAATTGTCATTGAACTTTAATGATTTCAAATGTTTCCATCATTCGTTTAAATTTCTGCGCGACGAGTACGACAATAAATATTATATTCCGTTCACGAGGAAGAAAATAATGCTATTTCTCAACATGAACCGTGACGTGAATTACCAGCTTGACGGAGTGTGCGATTTCGTACTTAATATTTATTCACTTTGTCATCAAGCTCTTATGGATTCGAACGACGTTGATGCAACGTCGTTAGAAAATGCGAAATATTACGAAAGTTCGTGGCGACATATTTTCAAAATAAAGAATTCTTTTTTGACGATAATTAATAACATAAAAACCGACGATTTCGATTTTCTCAAAATAGTATACAACGTAGCGATAATTTTGGTAAACTTAGTACAACGTACCGACAAAAATATAACAGTTTATCATTTTGAACGGATTTTAAACGTCGTTATGGTCGAATTAAATAGCTACGCAATACAACATTGTACATCGTCAAAATTTAATTTCTTATTTGATAACTCAAAAAGTTCTACCGAATTTGACAAGAATACACTTAACGAATGGATGTCGAAACATTGTAAAAATTGTTTTAATATTGCTAATTTTACGGGTGGTTATAATAACGTGAAATATGAATATTTTAACGTACAATTCTTGTACGATAATTATATTAAAAATTCCGAGGTTATCAATTTACTCGGAGATAATATAAAATTTTACTGGAAAGGAAAATATCGCACTATTGTGGACATTTACAAGAACGCGGTTTTTTTTATTGTAGATGCTCACTGTTTATACACCCTTTTTGATATATATTTTAAATTTTTTATTTCAGCGATCTATAATGAAGTTAAAGAAGTTTTTAACAAAAAAAAATTAAAAACTATAAAAAAAAACCTATCGAAGATAAATCGATCGATTCAACTTGTGCCTAACAATTTTCCCGAAAAATTAAAATATCTTATATCAGATATCAACAAATTATTGTCGATTTCAGTAAACGAATCTAATATTAATGGAAATTTGGAAATCGGCGAAACTAAATTCATGGACGAAGTAAATAAAATCAAAAGAATAATTGATGAACAATTTAGGAAATTTAATATAATTTTTGAAAAAAAATTTTTATTTCAAATTATTATGCGGGGAATAAAGTCCATCCGTGTTATGATTTTTTCTAATGAAGCCATTCAAATAATAAACAAAGACATATCTACTAATTTACCATCGTTTTATAAGTATTTTATCGACCTAAACGCATTTAAAGGAAGTTATAAAGCTGGGCAAGTTAATACATTTTTTTAACTCGTTACTTATATTTTTTTAAACTAAAAAGTAATTCAATTTAGTTAATAGTATAAAATGTTTAATTCGCGTTTAAAAATATATAACGTGAAAAGCGAGATTAAGACCTTCCCAAATGTCTGTAATATTATTGTTTATATTATCGAACATCATAAACGATATACTATTTGACGGTTATATTGTCGTTAATTGAACTTTAAGTAAATTATTCATATGAACGTAAATAACTCGAAATTACCCTACGTAAAGTTAAAAACCGATAACTATTTAAGTTAAAAGTTAATTTTCTTAAATAATTAACGAATCAAGAATCAAAATTAATTCGTAATATCATTCAATGTCCGTTACGTACGTAATTTTTATAAACAGAGACGAACGTGTGAATGACACGGTTATTCGCATTATGTACGGACGCATAACAGGTGTATTATTATACAGGTAAATTATTCACAGTCCTACATATTAATTGATATCACTACGAAGAGATTACAGTAATCACCAATGAAAAATATTGCTCGGACTATGAACACTGACGGGTTGGTGGCTGTTCGTCAACAACCTTGGTTTTTCTTCGCATAATCAAACAATTCTCCTTGGTACCCTTTCCGATTAAGTAGTTGTCATGAAAGGACTTACTGGACACAAAGGAGAAGACGTAAAGCGTATGATTTAATTATTATCTTATAAAGAAAACGCGGACGACAAAAAACCGGCGGAATACTCGAGACATTAAACTTAAAACATCGGTCTTATACTTCCATATTGTATAAGTTTAGTGTTTGTTTTTTGTTTCATTAAACCTTATGTAAGTTTCCCTTTTCTCGTAAAATTTATAATCGAACCTATACCAACATTTATACGTGGTAATTTTTGGTTTACATTCGATTCGTATTTTATGAGACGTGGGCACTAACTTAATGCGCGTACAAGCGTTAAAAATAAAAACATTCTTATTAATCATATATGTAAAGGTGCGTATCTAAAGGGGAAACCCTTTTATTTTATTATATCGGTAATACTGTCTGAAAAGCCTGTGAACAGTAGGGCGCCGTCGTTAATTGTAAATCCGTAATAAATTACGATAAAATAGATCGTCGACAATGGGGTAGGCGAGCAACGAAGGTGGATATCGCCTCCCCTTATAAAATTATAAACAAAAAATTTAGGGGGTCAACTTATGACTAACACACGTGAATAGGGTCGGTGATGGGACAATCCCCCGTCACAGACCATCATTTACATCGTTCTTTGACTAAAAAATAAAAAATAATATAAATTAAATTCTTCATCCCCACGTAGATCTAAAATCTTAGAGGCCTAATCAGTCCGTATTTTCTTCCTTGGAGAACCGCTTTATCGAAATGTTAACGAATTTTAAAAAATGAAGTACTGTATATAGTTAAATAAATACGTTTATAATACAAAATATTTTAATAATTTAATTCCCTTCCCTGAAATTAAAAAACAAATACACAAACATTTTTCGTAAACAACTATCGGCACGATTTTGTACGCTAATATTTCATTAGTGTCAAGCAAAACGCCTATACACTTACGTACAATTTTAACGCAAAGGTTTGTAGGAAAATTAAAAATAATAAATTTGTAAAAATTAGTTTGAACGGCAACAAACAAATTCGTAAGGCAATAACGTCGTCTGTTGGTATTTAAACGACGAAATTAATTATTTTTGGATATTTGTTTTCAAACGCTCGCGCGCGTATCATTTTTATATTTACTCTTATCTGAACGTAGTTCACATAACGAAAATACAATCGCGTTACGAATGTTCCGTTTTATTATTTAACGTATAAGTCCAGCGGCGGTTTTTCTTTTTTTTTCCGAATTTCGTAACGTTCCAACGACCGATTGGATTTTGTTTCGTCCAAACGGCGGATCAGTAAAAATTAATTCTTTCGGAGTCGCGCGCTCGTTTTGTTTATATAAAATGTAGCGCGCGAACGAACGTAGTCCAAAAAAGTCGTAAGTACTATCGTCCGTCCGGTCCGTGTTTACTGTCGCTTATCAACACGTTAGTGGTTATCGCGCACGTTTCTCGTAATTCGTCATCGTTTTCGTCGTTAGTTTCCGAAAAACTTCAACACTGGTTAACTGCGTATAGTCGTCGAAAGACCGTTTCGATTCGCCGTTGTTTATTATTATTATTTATCAAATGCGATCGGACCACGTGCGACATGGACAGGAAAAAATTGTCCGCTCTGCAGCCGTACGAACTGCACAAGGAACTGTTGGGCAAATATCTCGACTTTTGGAAGTGTGCGGACGCGAAAAAGTACGTTTTGTGATCGCCACTAATTGACCAGACGATGTATCACTTGTCGTACGATGATTGTTTTAGACGCGAGAAACGCGATATCGACGTGATACAGGAACACCATAAGTTCGTATGGGAAGAAGACGACGAACCTGCCACTTGGGAGCAGAGATTGGCGCGCAAGTATTACGATAAGCTGTTCAAAGAATATTGCATTTGTGACTTGAGTTTATACAAAAAGTCTAAGGCAAGTCGTTCATTATTTAGATGGTTTATTTTGTAAGTATCCATATGTAATGACTCGAAACGTTTCAGTCCGAGTGATATTTTTGAACAATTTCGTATAAGCTCGTGTTACATTATTGTTTATCAACTGTTGTATGTTGCGTGTATATAGGTGGCGATGCGCTGGCAAACAGAAAGTGAAATGATCGGCGGCAAAGGACAGTTTGTTTGTGGCAACCGAGTTTGTGACGAGACAAAACATTTAAGGACGTGGGAAGTAAACTTTAGTTACATGGAACACGGAGATAAGAAGAACACACTAGTTAAACTCAGTATGTATTATGGTTCATAACTGTTGTGATAGGTATCAAATCTATCTTGATTATAAAAAATGTTTTATATGCTCTTAGGGTTATGCTCAAGATGCTCAAAGAAATTAAATTACAAGCAACAAAAGAAAGAAGTTAAACGCGTGCAGTCCAAATTAACTAAGAGCGGACCCAAGCGTTCAAAAGATCGAGAAATGTCCTGCAACAGTCAATCATCTACCAGTGTTCAGGACGAGGTACCAGTCACTTCTAAAACAATGGCTGAAGTAAATGTTTGGAGTGAACAGTTACAAATAGAAGACGACAAACCTAGAGAAAACGATTTTGAAGATTATTTAGAACAACTGCTTTTTTAAATAAAATTGTTTTATTAAACTGTATTAGGTAATTATCAACTAATTTCTAATCTATACCTACCATTGAACAATTTCTATTAAATCATTTAAAATGTAAATAACAACAATAGAGTTGAATGTAAAATAAAAAAAAAACACGTCTGTTAAACAATAATAACAATAACAATTAGTACAACATTGTTTTTTTTTCAGCGATTTTCTTCGTGTAAAAATAAATTGTCTTTTGCGTGAGTGTCCCCTTGATTTAGTATATTGCGTGCACTGTTCTTCTTCTTTTTCCCTGTAAACACTCGTGCAATCTGCATAAATTTCTTTCTGGATGCTGCATTGAAATCAACAAAAAATTTTAATTTACCAAATTTGTTTTAATATAATTTGATATGACAATTCATAAAATAAATTTTAATATTAAAAATAAACGTATTCTGTTATTATTTTCATACCTTTACCCATATTTTTCAGCCTTTCTTTGAATGCAGCATCATCATCACTCGACGTATTGCTTGTGACAAAAAAACGTTCTTCTTCCAGAGGGCTGTCTATTAAAGCAAAGTGCCTATGTTCAAGTCACAAGCCAAGTCTACCAAATAGTACAACGGCGTATCAATATGCATACTCAAAATTATATATATATATAATTATATAATATTAGAGTGGTTTTTAAAATGCCAATTCGAGAAAGATTCTGGTAGAAATAGATTTTTTTTCTAAATAATGTTGACCAAAAGTTTTTTAAAAACCCATTCTAGATCAAAAGAAAAAACTGACTATTTCAAGACCGCATATTAATAAAATATATACATTACACCGTTTATATAACAATCAACGAGCACAATGTTTAGGTTTTACGTGCCTTTTTCAAGGGTGGAGATAAAGTGTTCGTTCTTACGCAGTTGTATGAGGAATTCTTCATTTTGTAATAATATTGCTATCTGTTCATCATTGAGCTCACTTTCTGAAACCTAGTGTTATATGAATAATGTAATTTTGTAAACTGACAGGAGAAAAATTTTAAATTGTAAATACTTGCGCATTGCAGTTCATTGTCAGCCTGAGGAAATCATTGGGGAGAGGCCCAAGTATCGGTGGGTTCCAACGTTTCGAACCAATTTGACGATCTTTCTGACTGAGGTTATGCAACACATCTGGCAATCTAAACACCAATATCTACTTAATTCGTTGTAATATTGATTGATTTTCAGCATCGTAAAAAAATACTGTTTAAAACTTGAAAAACTGTACACAAATATTTTTCAAAAAAAAAAAATATTTAAAACTATATTTGAATACTTTTGTAACGAATATAATTTTGAAATAACAAAATATTTGAAGTGAATGCCTTGATAGTATAACATTAAAAATTACTAAATTTAAATTTTATCTCACTAATATTCACTATGATCAGAGTTCTTGTTGTTTGTAAAATAGATTTTGTTTGCACTTATAGGATAGAAAATAAAAATAATTCAATAAATCGATCAACTTTTTGACGTAAATCATTAGTATCATTTTGATTAATAAGTAATTCTGATTGGATTCTTAAACCTGTTTCAAACGACAATCTTACAGTTTTATGAATTTTTTTCGTTCCTCACAAATTCTTAGGATATTAGAGCCAGACATTTATTAAGGAATAATATATAGGCATCACAAATTACATCAGTTCGATAAGAGGAAAGGATGTTAGACGAAAAACTCGTGTCTTGCGTAATCATTTGATTTTCTGGCATGAAAAGACTCCATAGCCTCCGATTTCGATTAAATTTTATATACACGGCCGAAATTATTAAATAATATTTAAGAGATGCCAAAATTGATTGGGCGTTTATTACAGGTTTGAAAATTCGAAACTCGAAGTTTGTACAATAATTTGAAAAAAAAATTTCCCTTTCAAGCAAAACAAATAAAACGTTCTAAATCTGTAAGTTGCGAGAATTTATTCCACGGAACTCTTAATTTAAATCGCATGGGATCCGGTAATCTCCCGTGCATTTCGGGTGCAGTATTTATTGCGGGAAATCAAGTAAGCGTGAACGAGAATAATAACATCGAAAAACGTATTTTCTAAATCGGCATTAATTTTGACTTTCATCTTCCGAATATAAGGGAACGATAAATAATATAGACTAAAATAATTGCGCGCGTACAAATGCTTTTATCGTAAAACCAAAAATCATTCTTTTATGTATATAAATCGGAGACTATAATCATTTTAAAACGAGGGCGCCCTCCCCATCGGACCAACGCTTACTTGTATACTTAGGTTTTCAACCGGTTTATAATTTATATCTATTACGCAATCGGATCAATTCCTCGGGATTTTTGTCGTCGATTTTCGCCACAAGTATTCGGGCGCGGGGTAAAACGACGAAAACAAAACGTGTTACAAAACATTCGCGTACCCAACCAAGATGGGGGGGTAAGGTAGGAGGGTATCGACTACCAGTTATCGGGACTTTCGATATTGTCTTGACCACGGGCGTGCGCCCGGTTTCGTTGGTCGTTCCAAACGGCGGCTTACACGGGATCGAAGAACGCGTGCCGCGGTGGCTGGGCGTCCGGCAGACCTCCGTCGTCGCACGACATCGACCCGCTCGGCCCGAACTCCGCCGCGGTCCGACAATCGTTGCTCATCGTCAACAACTGGTCGACGGTCCGGTCCACGTTGCCGCGATTCGAACGCAACACTGCCTCGATCACGTCGTCGTCCAACGTCGGGAACATTGTCCTAAAGTCGTTCATCGCCTCACCGAAATCGAGTCCGACGACCGGCGCCCGACCGCCGCCACCGCGATCGGCCTGAAGTCCCGACGACGCGGCCGCCCCTAAACTGTTCGTCGCCGTTTCCATGTCGCCGCGATCCGTCCGATTTTTCAATCAGCGCGCGACCAACGACGACGAACTATAGCGGAGCAGCGCAACGTACACCACGCGCGCTCGTTCTCGACGATGGATTACGAAAAACGTGTGTTCGGTATTTCGTCCGATAACGCGCGATCGATCAATCGCTCAAGAGGGTTTAATAACAAACGTATATAATACGTTAACAACAACAACGATCGCAACACGTCCTGGCCGACGAACGTGCGTCGAGACAGTGGAAAATCAATAAGTTTTCCCCCAGTGTTGACCGCGCGTAGCGCTAAAACGTCGCGGACACACGGACGGCAGCATTTGGCGCACGTTTACACCACGAGGACAATTCGCCCGCGCCCAACATTTTCGACGGTAAAACGGATTTTCGTTTTGAACTCGTTAAATTGAACGAACGCGAATACATCGAGTTACCACTCTTGTATTTCTCGTTTCGACAATAAAGATTCTTCGATTCACGTCGGAAATATAACGCGAAAATGGGATAACATTTCCTCGAACCCACGTCGTTGCTAATTTACCCCTATTCGGATACGTTTGGTGAAAATAATCGACTCGAAGTCGGTCAAACATTAATATGTCCGTGAACGATCAAAGTCTCGATATTCTTTTTTTTAGACGGCTTATTTAATTTTCTTTTTTTGTATACAACTCCGACCAAATATTGACCTGGCATAAATAATCGAACGCAAACTTTAAACGCAATTAATGTACACGATCCGAGTTCGGTTAACTCGCTTCGTTTAGACGCGATACTATTTTTTTCGCGGATCATCAACCCAAATGGCGATATGTTTTCTTGTTTTTGTTCGGGCGCTAAAATTACGAACGTGTTAACATTGTCGACTGTTTAGTTAAACTTCGAAGAGAACGTTAAAGTATTTAAAAAGTGTGAAAAATTGGCATCATCTTGTTGAAACCAAACGTTTTATGAAGACTTTGGTTCCCCTTCGTGAGGGATTACATAACGCGACGAGGATTGTACTCGGACGAATTTCGTTCGTTCATATGATCTCGCTTAGCAGAGTCATGCGCTGCCGCCAATACGTCTGACATCCAAATATAAACGTATCATCGTTCTCGTCTATTCGGATTTCAGAATGTCGTCCGGGACCCGAGGAATATTTTACGATTAAATATACGTGTAGATTGCCCGTTAATACTACAGCGTAGGGTTTTCTACGGTTTTCGACCGCAACTCTATTTTCAAAAGCGGCCGTTTCGCAAGGTTGGTTTGGGTAACCCGAGGGGAAGAAATGTTGAGGACCGTACGTGGACGACGACGGACCGTGCAAAATTGAAAAAACAAACCCGTAGTGGCGGTCGTAAATGAAAACAAATCGTCGTCCGGCGTAATGGGGACGAGAGAACGGTAGGAATATAATGTGGGTTGGTCGCAACGAACGAGAATACAACGGGTGAGCGCGTCGTACCAAATTCTCCGTTCGAACGAACCGTGTATAATGAAACACAGTAACGATTCAGAAACAAACAAGCAGCCGTTTATTACGAGAACGCGAAATGGTCGTTGTTATACATTTTAATGGGAGGACGTCACGGAATCGGCGGGAATGTCGACGACCGGGGCCGTCGTTGCCTCCCCCTCGTCCGGCTCGTGACGAAAATCGATGACGTTCTTTCCGCGGTTGTCGGTTGTCTCCTCGGGCCATCCCACGACGTCGGTCGTCTTTTCGGGCCGATCAACGACGTCGGTCGTCTTTTCGGGCCGATCAACGACGTCGGTCATCTCCTCGAGCCGATCAACGACGTCGGTCGTCTTCTCGGATCGACCAACGACGTCGGTCGTCTTTTCGGGCCGATCAACGACGTCGGTCATCTCCTCGAGCCGATCAACGACGTCGGTCGTCTTCTCGGATCGACCAACGACGTCGGTCGTCTTTTC
>JAIPRN010001607.1:0-42448 GCA_025469175.1 Geopemphigus sp. TES_GeoC_2020
TATATAAGAGACGGAGCGTTCATTTTTGGCTCGTCGGCTTCGAACGGTCGCTAAACAACCGCGTGATACGAACAATTTCGACGAAGGGATAAACGTTCCGGAATTAGATAAGATTTTCTAAATGACGCGTTTTCAACGAAACTTGTACGTCTCGTCGCACACTCGCAACACGCGCGCACACGCACACGCATACACACACACACCCACATACACATACACGTGTCGAACTCGGACACCTATTTTTGATACACCCGTTTATATACGTAGTTTTCGAACCACTCTGTCGTTACTATTTACGTATACACGTTAGTCCTTATTTTCGAACGTTTATTATTTAATTAGTACAGCAAACGCAATTAATATATATATATATATATATATATATATATATATATATATCATTATACATATCATGAACTATCGCGCAACATACATATCGTCGTCGTTAATTTAGTGGTTATATTTGTATAAGAAATATTATAATTTGATTATTATCGGTTTTCGACGTATATTGTATAAATTATATGTACGTGTCAATCTATATATTTATGTACCGATATTACTATATATATAGTATATATATATATATATATAAAGAAATGAAAACAATTTCGAATATATGATTTATGAATGTTGAAAATTGCGGCGACTACTTCGTGTTTTCCTACGCGAATTAAATCACGTTTGTGTAATCCCGGTTCGCTCTACACGCGGACGACACACCACGCTGGGACAGAGATACAAAACTCGAACCGATAACACGCGTTTGGACTGGTTGGGCGAATGTATGGAGGTGGGTAGTGATGGTTGGTGGCGGTGGGAAATTTTTGTTTTAAACGACTCTCCTCCTCCTTACACTCTACTGGTTGCACACTAGTGTCGGCGTGGCTTCGACGTCGGGCGGTGTAACGGCTACTGTGACGGCGTTGTGAAATTGGCCGCTCGACACGAGTCTCACGGTAGTCACGCCGCACATGATCGTCTCCACGACGTTCTCTGAAACAACGACGACAACGTTACGTTTCTTCTCGACGTTCCCTTCCGCCAGCACCGGCACGCCCGACGGTTAAGACCGCCGGCGATGTCTTTGACGGTCCGCGCCGAAATTACCGAGGGAAGAACGTACGCGCGTTTCCGAACGTAAATACGATTTAATTACGAAAAACGCGATTTCCTGTTAAGTCGGTCGATTCCGGTAGCGCAACGTATAAAATAGCCCCTGGACACTCGGACGCGAACGTTAATTTACCGTACGAATGGAAAATATGCCACGCGTATTTTCGTATAGAAAGGCGACATTGTCTGGAAGTTTCCGAAAATCGAAAGGCCCGCCGAGACGACGCCCGACACGATCAAGCGCACAAAACGCGCGCGTGTACGATCGGATTTTTCCCGAAAATATTTACTCACCCGGCTCCGAATTCGTACCGCAAATGGAATCGACCACCGACAACTGTCCCAAATTGTCTCCGCCGCCGACCTGAACGAAATCCGGCAATCCTCGTTTGTCGCACTGTAACACGGGGCAATGGTAAAAATCCGGCGACCGTATCGGTGTCCGTCTTCGGAACCGGGCACGAACAATTGTCGTTCTCGGACGGAACGAGAATGAGGAACGTCGGTGGACGGTATATTTACTGAACGCGGAAACGCTTGTCGTACATGACGGGCGACCGTTACCGTACCTTGCGGATCGTTCCCGTCTCGAGTTCGGCCGGAGTTCTCTTCTGTCCGTGTCCAAGGCCCACGCCCAACGCGAGTATCTTCACCTGAGCCGGGTACAACATCGTCAGACTGCAATTCACCGGTTTCCCGTAGTTTCTCAACGTGTACACGTCGCTGATCCCTTCCATGAGTATGTTGCAAGCTAAACACACAACGGTCGGCCGCGTTTTTCGCCGCCGACGGTTAACGATAATAACCGTACGCGAATTTGTCGCGACGGTCCGCGCGGATCAAGTCACGCGTATCGTCGGAACCATTCCCGTTTCAGATCCGAACGGTTACGACAACGTTACGTGTCCCACCATCGGGACTACGATTTCTCTGGCCCGTTCGACGGTGTCGGCGCTATACGGAAAACGAACGGCCGAGATTTTTACGCGAAACGCGCCCGTCCAATTACCCGTGAACGGAGGATTTACTCTTGTGTATACGGTGCGAGTAACCGGCTAGGTAGCCACCGTCGCTACGACTAACGTACGAAACGTTCCATCGTGGAACTTGATGTCGTTGTCCGAAATAAACGGATTTCTAGCGGTTTGTATATATATATATATGTGCGCGTGTATACGTTCGTGAAAAGCCGAGTGGGCTAAAATTAGTTTCAAAGTTTAAGTACCCGTAGACGGAGTATCGATCGTTTCGAATCGGAGAGTTGCAACAAACGCCGCGGTCGTACAAAAACCCTCGAAGCGAACACGTACACAATTGCCAGCGGGGCCGTACGCCGGAACGGTTCGTTTGGTTTCCGTTGTACCCGACTCGTGGTCACGGACGCGGAAAATTTTCGCTCGTTGAACGTTCGCGACGAATATTAGTCGAAACAATTGGTGATGGGGGGGGAGACGACGACCGCGTTTCGTTTATCTAAAAATTTTCGCTCCTATTGTGAACGAGCGTGTAAACGCCTCGAACGATTCGTACAATAATCGTTGACGGTGGTATACCCCCCGACCGACCGCGTACAACGAACGTGTACGTTATCCGTTCGAACCGTTTCGCGATAACGCGCGCGCGTGAATTTACCCGGTCCCTTGCGTTATTATATCGGTCGACGACGAAAACAACAATGTTGGCTCGCGGTCACGCACGCCGGCGTAGACGAACTGAACGAACTAACGATTCTTTTTGGTAAACGGTGTTCGGAACGCGCGCGGAATCATTAAAACGAGCATATTTTCGTTTCGCGCCAATTCGGCAAACCGAGTAGAATTAAAAAACTACCTCGACGCGGGCTCCGGTCCGCATCATTGCCGAACCTGTACGGTAACTTATTTCGCGCCCGTTAACGGGACACCACCGGGTCGAATTAAAATCCCGGACGTTCGTTCGTCTCGAAAGAATTTAATTGCGCGCCTCTCTCGTTCTCTCCGCTCCGTAGAAAACGTTCCGAAAAAAAAAATAAGACGAAGCACCGACGACATTCGGAGAAGTATTTCGAACGACTCTGCGAAAAAACGTCCGATGGTTTCGCCGCGACGTTTGAAAAACGTTCACGCGCGCGCGCACACACACACACATATATATATATACATAAAATACGACCGTCGCGAAAATTAATTAAACGCGAGTTTTCGTCGAATACGTACGATTATTTTGTACACTCGCTTACGATTCGGTACCGAATTTCGGCCGATTTTACTCGTTGACCCCAGTGAACCAACGGGGGCGTTCGTCGGGCCGGATAAAAAATTATCACGACCGACGAAACGACAATTGGTGGAGAATCCCGAAATGATCTTAAATGGCTCGTTTTACGTTCCCTAATTACATTCGCCGTTTGCCCGCGGTCGTTACACGCTCCGCGACTTGACGTTACGCGTTATTGTTTAGCGCCGGATTTTTCACGTCTGTTCGTTCCCACAAGACAGTGGGACTGAGAAGTATCCGGGGAATTTTCGGTTATTTTAAACATTAACACGGCGTTGCCTATAAATTATAACGTCCGTGTTTCGTAAATTTACGAGTTTTTTTTGTTATTTACGTTAATAAAATACGCCTTTTAAACGGTTGGACGGGAGAACGGACTCGCGTTTCGGTGCCTAAAAATATAATCAAACTCGTCGCGTACAATATATTATCGCTATCTTTATGTATACATGAGGTGTGTTTAAAGAACGACGGAAATTTTTATTTTATTTTATAAAGAAACAATTCACACGGAACCGTGTCTGGCGAATATGGAGGCTGGGGCGTCGTTACAGTTTTGTCGCTGGCCGTAATAAACGGCGTTCGATTATTAAGAAAAAGCTGATTACGAAACTCGTACGAGTTCGTAGCCATTGCCAAAAATCGAAAATCCGTCGGTCGGCGCTGTTGCGGTAGACGGGTGTGGGGCGGATCACGGAACGACACGCTAGACGCGTCCGAGCGAATAAAAAGGAATGAAGTCCGTGAGTCGACAACGGTGAAATGACCGGAGTGAGTCAGAGAGAGACGCTTGGGGACCATTGTAGGAAGTCGGGGCGCTACGGGTACGCGGAATGCGCGAGATTTCGTATTTCGCGTTGTCGAACAGGGCAGAAAACGTTCGTGCGGATGGCGAACTAAATTTTCGCCGAAGTTTCGCCCGTAGAATGTACGTATACATGGACAAACTTGGGAAGTGCGTCACCAATTCGGTAGCCGTGTTACGAGCGGCGATGGCGAACTTTTAAACGACCGAAACGCGAGATGGCCGAAAATGTATATTGGAAACGTCGGTTTACAACGGCAAAAACAAAAAACCGACCGTGATTCGTTCCCCAGCTAATAACGAATTCGGCGATGCACGCGGTAACGACAAATCCGTACGTTCTAACCACGGCACCAACTATACCGCTATACCAACGACGGGCACGTCCGCGCCGCCGTCAAATTACTGACCGCGCGATTCCAGACGGCGTGCCGGGGCTCGACCGAATTTCACGAACGGAAAGTAATTCGATAACGGCACGTCGCGTCGAAGCGCGGACGTTGTTCGTTTAACCGAAACGGTACCGACCGGCGGTCGACGTATTCGTCGTCGGATAGGAGGCGGCCGCGTTGTGTGGGACGCGAGCGCAATTGTCGCGAGTACGTATTGTTTGTCTGTAGACGATTACGGCGGGCCGAAGAAAAAATAATCGAGCTCGTCGGTCGCTTACTTCTCGAAAATAGTCGTAAAAAGACGGTGCACGATGGGGAAACAACGTGAAAATCGCGTACGTCGTTATTATCGACGACTCGCCTACGTCTACTACCGTCGCGAAAGCGTCCCACACTGTTTCATCGAAATTCCTTTTAAATCCGCCAAGGACATAAAACCGATGCCGATCGATATCGTTTTTTGTTTTTGAATTATTCGCGCTACAACCCAAGTAATATTAACACCTCGTCACGCCCGAGCAAACGACGAATACATTTCGAAACACGTTCGTAACGCCCGTCGTGTTTTAATCGCTCATCGCGCCGTTGTTCGTTTTGCAAATCAGACGTTTGACGGCCCATCGGATATTTCGTACGAAACTCTCGCGCAACCGATTGGAGATGGTCGGTTTTTGTTAAACAACGCGCCGTTCTACAAAGCGCGACGAATTTCGGTGACGCCGAAATAACAGGCCGCCGTCGCGTCGATCGCGCGTAAACACGTTCGTCCGTTTCCCGGCCGGGAAGCGCCCCCGCGAACGGTAAGAGAGTTAACGTAATATACACTCACGGGTTGGGTTGTTGACGAACGACACGTAAAAACTGAATCCGTGGCCTCTCCGCGGCACTCTGTATTGGATCAGCGCGGCGTTCTGCGACGATTTATACACCTTTTTCGGTTTTTTCACGTCGCACATCTCGAAGAACCGATCGTACGTCCGTTTCGGGTGATCTTGTTCGTTGGGAAACAATTGCCCGTTCAGTTCCCATCCGTCCACGAACTTGAAAAAGAAAACGCGAACGTACGCTAATCGTGTCGAACGTCCCAATATCGTCGTGTCCGACGTGCCTTTCGAATAACGCACCGACACACGAACACTTAACTGATACATACGACTCACCCCGAAAAAAAATAACACGTCTTTCCGCGTTTTTTACAATAACTAACCGTTCAGTCGACTTTTTAACGATCGTTCGTTTCCCTTACGTCTTTACCGAATACGCCTCGACGTTAGCGGAATTCGTCGACGCGGCTCGTGCAAACGGTGACGTAACATAAAACCGAAACAGAAAAGCTACGGCGATCGACTAGAATCACAATTCTGTGGTTCTTGAACTTTCGGTTCGGACGTTTCGTTTCGAAAATTTGCCGACCGCAAATCGGCGCCGAATAATCGTTGTACAATTGAACGCGTAAACATAACCGACCGCGACACGACACACGACGCGTTTAATCGAAACGTTCGACGGTCGCCATTTTTGATTAGTCCGTGGAATTCGTTAGCGAACGTGACACTAATTTCGATTGTGGCAACGGCGATTCTCCCGGGCAGGCCGACGTCGCGTTTCCGTCCAAATTATTCGCCACCCGAATCGTCCGGAAACGGACCGTCTAAGACTCTTTTCGCCCGTTAACGTTATCCGTAGCGACCGCGCGTAATACATTTCTGTCGTGGTAAACCGACCAAACGGAACGGCCGTAGTCGCTCCGGCGATAATATATAGCGAACGGAACTATTGGATCGCCGTATTTTCGTAGGCGTGGACGATTAATTAAATCGTTCGAACGTTTTGAACGACGACCCGCCCGACGTTGAGAGAAAACGATTTTGCCGAAAAACGATTCTAGGCAAGCGTCGTTCGTTTCACGTAAATAATAGCGTTCCGTCAGTGTGCGTACGCGTATAGAGTTCCGTCGATAGGCGACGATTTTTGTATCGAGCAATAACAACGGCCGCCACGGGCGAATATATCGGTTTAGCGCCGTGTAGCACGCTCGTAAAACGCGTAAATAAAGACGGGCGTCGTGCGGTCGTCCGATTTTCCGGCAACGCGAGTACGCGAAACGAAATTGCGACGATAAAAAATAAGAACCGTGCCAACTACGCGGTAGATTCGTTTCAACGCGAACAAATATCGATTTTATATACGCCTCGCGTACCATACACATACGTATCGGAAACGAATTATAAACGCGGGCGGACGGTTTTTCTAGAATTACGGAAAAATAACTAGGTCGCAAACGGTATTTCTAATGACGGCGACCCACGTCGAACGTTCGTGACAACAAAGAATGTACTTTATGGACGTGAATTCGTCGACGCCGTAAACACCTCCGACTTATTTCAATCGATGGTTCATATCGACTGTTGGTTTTGCTTGCCGGCCCGACCTCGGGAAACGGCTCGGGTACAACCGGAACGATTCAATCGTATTCGAAATCGTTTCCTTCCGTTTTTCGTGCGAATAAACCCGAGACGCGTTACGGTCGACGAAATTTTGGGTTTCGTACGCGACGGTTTTAGAACGAGAAGCTGGCCGGCCGCCTTACTGTACCGCCTAATCGAGCGGTTTTTTTCGTTTGAACACGTCGGATTCATTCGCGTATCTCGTTTCGTCAACGGGGTCGGATCGTCGTCAGAGATCTACAGCGAACGCCGCCGCGTCGGTGCGAATTAACGGATGAACGTCCGTGCCAAACGAATGCGATTGCGTCGTAACGTTATAGTTGAGAGTAGTTTGACGAACTTTTAAGTTCTTTGTGTACACGCGCGCGTGATAATTTTAATTTAGTTATCTTTATCGCGAAGTTTTTGGATAATAACTCGAGAACCGAGCGCGAAACTTCGTAAACCGTCCGGTGTGGCGGTCGACGAGCGAAAATATGTAGGTACATGGCGTTGTAAAATCGAATTTCGCGAAATTTCTCTCTTACGAAAAACCGCTTTGGTCCGTGATTTTCGGTAAAATGTACCGGATACCCACGCTCGACGTTGTACCGGCATTTCTCGTCCGCGGCATTTCACCGAGATGGACATATTGGGCGGCCCACGGAAAACGGTTATATCGCCGCGTGTATTTCGTCGGACACCGGTCGACATTTTTGTCGATTACAATTGTAGTTATGCGCGTGGATGGTACGGACTTCGCGTGGTCGTATAATCTTAACGTTGCCCACGGGAAGTCGATCGCAAACGACCGTTGTCGGCTACGATTTACCGAATTGTATACAATCCGACGGATTGCCTTCGTGGATAATATTTCGGTTGATTATGAGCATTATTAAATGCTATCGTTCGAAATATATACATACTTTTTAAAACTTTTTAGTTTTTCGAAGATGAAAACGTTTTTTTCGAAACGCGTATTGATTTAATAAAGCGAACGCTTTGTTTCGTATAATGGGTCTATTTTTACCTCGAGTAATATCGATAATATGAAAAGTACGATCGTATGTTTCATAAAAAAAATTCTATAAATATTGGGAGAAAAAACGACCAATTACGAAATTCGGTCGGTTTCCATAAACCGGTCGGTACGATTCGGCCGGAGGCGTTTCAAAACTGCTGGGAAGTAGGCGGAGATTTCGTTCGTACCGTTATAGGACACCGGTACCCGCGGTATGGTCTGTGCGTGGGACGATAAACCGTTCGTTTTCGACGTCAAAAAACGGTAATCGTTTTTGCGCACGGTGAGATGGCAGGTTAGGTTCGTTCAGTCCGTACCGACCCGTAACGTTAATATAATAAAAACAATAGGCGACCACGCGCGCACTTACCGCAATTAAACCGCCTGTGCTGCACGGCACGTCCACGTAATCGAAGTACACGTGCACCGTTTGCTCGGGTTTCGCGATAATGTAAATGCCGCACACCGTCGGATCGTCCGTCCGCGATTTGTAGTACAGGTGACCTTCTTCGGACCACACGGTCATGCAGTCTACACAACGACGGACACGCGCATAAATACGTCGTCACGCGTTAAGCACGGAGCCCCGAAAGTACCCGAAAAAGTCGTCAAAAAGGAAAATCGGGATTTCGGGATGAAAAAATAAACGCGTGGCCCTAATTCGGCGAACGTTAGCGTGGTACGATAACGGGTGTGGTCTGGGTTTACGGATGAATGATTCGCGCCGGCAAATCGAATAGCAAAAGCCGAATCCGATTGCCGTGAAATCGGTAGATAAATACGGGCGAGAAACGCGCGAAATCGTCGGCGATTTCCGATGGCGTTTTCCACGGTACCGTTACGCGAATCGTAATCGCCGGCAACGCGAACGCGTGTGGTCGCATGCGCCGAACGCGTCGCCGGATAAATCGGCGGTACTGCCGAAATTGTAAAACTAAACGCGATTTCCGGGTGGCCTTCGATCACGAACGTAACGCGTAAATCTCGAAAAACGCGGCGGACAATGGTTTTGTGCACGCCCTACGCGGCCGTCCGTCGAATTACGTGTCGCGCGCGTTTTACCTGTAACGATTTTCTCTTGTGTCCGGATCCGTTTGCTTTGCGCCGGGTACAGCAATGACGTTTGACGCGGATACTGAAAGCAAACACAAATCCAATTATTGCCGTCGCACGTTTATAGGCGCGCTCGGTCCAGCGTATAAATAAGTACACCGAGAAGACCGAACGCTATTCCACACCTACGCTACACCTACACACACACACACACACGGCGCATTCTTCCATCGGTATACGACGCGTTTCGAGTGTAGAATATATATTCGTCATCACGAATATAGACGGACACGTTCCGTGCACTCGATGACGAACTTTTAAGGACTCGGATGGCGAAACAAACTTCGATTTGAGTCCTCTGGTGGGGGGAGAGGGGGAGCTCCCTCGCTCGTCCGTTTGTCACGCGCCACCGGCACCGTCGCGTCAAGACGGCGCGACAAAATTCGACATTGCGCGCTCGTCAAGGGTGCCCGAACGATCGGAACGCGTCGCGTTACCGAAACGTCTCCAAAAGTAGACGGTGCGGGCCGCTCACCCTTTCTCTCTTACTCTCTCTCTCTCTCTCACTATCTTTCTCTCTCTCTCTCTATTTACGCGCACCCACGCGAACGCGCCGTCCACGACACAATAACCGCCACGAACTATTCTCCGTCGGTACACACGTATCCAATTTACCCGCGCGTTATTTGCGTTCCAATTTCGATTTCGGTTTTACCCGGTAAGGCACTCTAGAAACGGCCACGTTATACAAACTCGAGGCGCGTATTATTTCGCCGAGACGGTGTTCGTTTCGTCCGTTTCGTTATCCCTATCCCGGACGGTGTGGCCGATCGTTTTTTTCTACGTTTAGATAATTTGAATTCGGAACGTCCGTTACGAATTACGATTCCCCGGGTCCATACCGCGAATCTCCGGGCGAAAAACGTAAACGGGAGGACATATCGCGCGCGCGAAACTTAAGGGGCGTCGACGAGATACAGGAAAAATACGCGCGTAAAATATTCGTGTCCGCTTAAACACGCACTGACGTGTGTACACAACACGTAGTAGCAGAAGGTACGGTTTTCAATTATTCATAAACGTCGTGAATAGAAACGAATATATATTCCGGGGCGATTTACCGAAAGCGTCGTATAAACATTGCCGAATACGAACCGTACCGGATATCGTATTTAGACTCGGCGAACGTTACGGGAAAACGCCCGGGTTGGTTTCCCGCTCGTCTCTTTTTGTAAACACGGCGAAACGTAGATCTCGGGAAACGTTTTACTATGTATTATCGGCGTTTCGATTTCCGTTCTTTTTTATTACTGTTATTTGTTTAATTTGATCGTATCGGTTTAACGACGACGGACGTGAGCGGTTTTTCCGGTTTTTTTCGTTTTATACGCCATTATTCCGCGTCGGGGTGTTCGGACGCATTCGACGCCCGTTGTTACGTTCCGGCGGCTATTTTGTTTGTTTGTTGTATTTCTCGACAAACTCCGAAGGTACGTACACCGTATTAGCGACGACTACGTTTAGCTTCTACCGTCGCGTATAATCGTTGTTCGAATATCGTCCTTTATCGTCGCTTTCGAATTTATAAAAAAATTTACATTTTCGTTATCATTTCCAAATGATAACGAAAACGTAAATTATCCGTTCGCGTAGTACGCTCGGGTCGACATCCATAGTTTCAGCGGCTGACTTTCGTTTCGTCAGTACTAAGATATTTGAACGTAAATCGTATAACCCGCCCGTTTAACCGTTATTTTAAATCGAAAATCGTTTTAACGAAACAATTACAGTTTTTCTACATGTTGGGTCGTGTTAAGTATCTAAATCGAAAACTATCTGGAACATCGTTGCGCGATACGCACGTATTGAAAATCAACGGCTTACCACGCCACATAATCCGATGAAATAGTATGGGGGAGGAAGGTCTCTGGAAATCCCTATTTTCCCGGAAATTCTTTAAATACCACCCCTTTGCAGATTTTAAATAGTGCTGAAACGTACTGTTCAACTGCAGCGTGCACGAGTGAAAAAAAAACGAATTTAGATATAACGCCAAAATCAAATAGAAGATCGAACTTAAGATTTTTGAAATACGACATATTTTAAATAATACGTGTAACGTTTTTCAAATAATTATAAAGAGTGACAAATTTTATATTTCGCCCAAAAAAAAAGAAAAAAGACTAACTGCCCGCGGCTTAGCATTAACGAAACAGATATTTCACTTTTGATTGTTTAAATACAAACGATCACCGAGCGAGTATTTTTTTAAACCTATTGGTCTAAACATTTCAACTTGACCAAAAACGTTATTTTTTTAACAAATTTTTCGTTTAAAATAACGAAAACGTTCGTAAAAATGTTTGTACTTTATTCGAATGAAATTGTGTACGTTTGAGTTCCAAGCATAAGTTAAAATTTTTAACAAATATATATATATAATTTTCTTCGAGATTTTAAATAAATATAATTAACTTTCGAGTAGACACTACGTAATAGTGTCGAACGAAGGAACGAAGAGGAGGAAAAATTAATTTCCTCATACGTGGACAAAAATAAACGAGGCGATTTCGTAAAGGTTTTTCTTTTAAACAAAACTGTCGATTTCATAAAAAAAGTATAATACGAGAAAATCGTATAGAACCTAAAAATAATGTTACCCCTAAGTTGGTTTATAATTTTTCCCGTTTCGAAAAATAAATTCTCGAGCCGATGTAAAATAGTCGTTTACGTTCGTTTTCAAATACACTCACACACGCGTACTAACATTCACTCAATCACTCTTCGAATGATCGATCCCGAGTAGTATAGTCATAGTCGACGTATTTCGATATTTCCGTCGGCGTAATAATTGTTCGCGTCGTAAAGTGCGTGGTATTTAAATCGAAAACGAACGAAACAAACGCGATAAGCACGACTGTCTCGTAAAACGAGAAATAATCAATACGCGTATTTTGTTTCCTTCGGGGCGACAACCAAAACAACAAATTTGTGGTCTGTACTGCGCGAGTAGGGAAAAACAACAAATATATAGGAAACGTCGGATGAAACTGTTTGAAATTAAAGCCGCTCCCTCCCCATCCCGTGCCTAATAAACGAATCTAAATGAAAATTGTTATTGGAGAGTGGAGTGGGGGGGATTGCATTAGCATACGAGTATATGTCGTCACGCTGATTAATCAAGACACAAAAACAACTCGACGATACGCGTGTATGGTTACTCTAAAATTGTCCTTTACACCCTGCGTTCATTTTTTTCTTCGTTCCGTCCGCCATAATTTCGTCGAAATTGCGCTAGGAGAGCGCACCAATGGTGGGACAGTATTTCGGTCTTCCATTTGGTCGCCCGAAATATTTATCCGATTTTTCCGTTCAACAATTTCGTTCAATTTACGTTCGAACGAAACTGGAAAGTCCGTTTTTTACGCAGCGATGTAGCGAATTCGGGCGAAATACCTCGGAAGCTAAGTCGAATCGTACGCGACAAACGGACATTCGCTCGTGTACTCGTTTAGGTACGCCGGAAGTTATTATCAATATTATACGAATACGTTAAATTTACGTAAATTAATTAATTCAGTGTCGTACTTGTAATAAAATCGTAACAGCTAAATAATAAACTATTCGGTTCGAAAAAAAATTATAGCACGGTCGCGAAAATATTAAAAATTCTAACGCGTGAAAATGCATTTAAATAATCACCCGCCCACGCGTTTAAGATACGACGTACATTGATTTCGTTTTTTGTCGCTAGCTAAATTAGTGTAAACACGCCTAATGTGTGGGCGTGTAAAACGTTCGTACGAAATTCCGATCCGAACGTTTTTCACTTTAGTTTCCGACACCGCCGACGAAATAATATACGCGCAATTGCGTTCGTGCCGTCCCGACGTTGCGACGTTTCGCTCCGAGTTCTCCGGAGGAGCGTCGTACGACGACCCCCGACATGGATGTGAAGGTCGCCAACCCGTGACCGAGATTCAAAGATCGGAGCCGCCGATTTTTTTATTATTATTAAAGAATAAAGAAGAGACAAAAAAAAAATTGAATATGCGTGTACTCATAGGTATCTTTGTATGTCGTTGAGGTTGTACCGGCATTAATAAAAATGGAAAAGAGAGAAATATTAAACATATTAATGAAATTATATTAAACGTATGTATTTACCTTATTCACTTCAGCCCGCCGAAGGCGGTCCCCGTTCCGGGGAACGATTGATGAGGGAACTACTCCGTACCTACTGATGGGAACTTATATACAAAACAAAAAAAACTAATTTTATACTAAAAAAAAAAAATTGAATACGATATGAATTTGAATCAAAAACTCGTATGAAAAACTGCTCCCATGTCCGTGGCTGTCAAAAAGGTGACTAGGTTCGCATCGAATAAGTCGATACAGACCTTATCGCTGAATAACCATAATATCGGGTCAATGAACGGAGTTACGGGTGAAATTGAACGTCGTCTCGCCGCGGACCGTATTTATTAATACGAAATCGTAACCGGGGCATTTATCTAAAGGTTTAACGTGTTCGGTACACGTGACGAGGCAGAAACATAGAATTGGAAGACGTTCGCGTGTACCTCGGACGCGGTCGAAACAATTCGCCCCGCGGTACGCGCATCTACGAACGGCAAATGTATATCGGCCGATTATAATTATATCGATGGTCGTTTGTACACAATAACGGGGCCATTGTCGTTCGTCGTTTTAATTAAAAACACGTTCGAGCGGAGTCGTTAATTATTTTCGACTTTTACGTGTTTTCTGCGTCGATCGACGTAGATCAAAAACATTTATAGGTCGTTCCCTCTACCTACCTAGCGTACTTTTAGTTATATATATAAGGCGTATAAATGGATATATATATTAATGGCGTAAAGACGAGCGCCGTTTTTTCGCGTTTAACGACCGACGGCGTTTCGTGTAATTATTTTTGGGGGCGAATCGTCGCCGTGTTCGCGTCGGTAAAAACCGTTCGTCGGCTGTTGTCGCCGTTTCACGAGGTGGGCGGGGGGGGAGGGGAACATCGTTAAAATAATTGCGTACAACGGCGACCGGAATTTTAACACGAAAATTCCGTATCGAACCAGTTTTTTTTACTGAACGCGCGAAACGATTGCGCGACAATATTACGCGACATTCGCCGTAAAAAATAAACCGTCCGTACGTAATTTATACGTAAACTTTATATATAACGTTCGATGAAACGCCGCGTTTCGGATCGCGTCGGAGACGATTTATTTATCGAACAATATAAACGCCACGAAACAACTCTGAACAAACAATTCCCGGACGTTATTCAAAATTTACCGAATTCCTCGAAGGGAAGGGGAGGACTTTTTTCGTCCGACAATTACTGGGAAAATCCTGAAAATGTATGCTCAGCAAAATGCCGCCCGTGCTCGATTACCAATCTACAGATCGAGTTACGGAAAATTACGCTTGTCAACGGCGAGTTTTATATAAGCGAAACGAGAATCCGTCATTGCGTAATACTGACCGCCGCCGCCCCGCTCGGAATTCCAAAATATCGTGTACACTCGTTTAACTGTCGTACATAAGCGCCGAGATTTTAATTCGTATTTAGCGATAAAATATTACTCGACCCACTCGTCGTCTTACATACACAACAATATTGGCCCATTTTCCGCGACGGAATCCAGCGACTATATAAAATACGCGAGCGCGCTTCGAATCAATTCTTCGTCTAAACACTCGCCCACGTCGTATTAATTGACTACCCCGCTATATTTATATAAACGTCCTTACTGTTAATATTTCGAAACCGTCGAGTTCGGTTTAACGATGGTGGCGGGTTGCGAAACGTTCACGATAAATGACCCAAAACAACGGCGCGTCTTTTATGAGAATACACTTTTCATTCTTCTTGAGTCTACGTAATGAACTTAATCGTTCGCTCGTTTTTACGCGACACAATCCGTGTGGTTTACGCGTTTTCGTTACCAGTACTGAAACGGATTCGACGTCGTAACTCGAAAATTCGACGTGGTCGTTGTAAATTCGCGTCAAAAAACGCGAACGCGCGACGAAAATGATTTTATCGTTTCGATCGAGCGATTACCGACACCGTACATAATGTATTCGGATAGGCGAAGCGAAAAAGGGTTCGCGCGCGCGCGACTACCGTTGTATTTCAAAAGCGAAACACTCGTCTTGGTTACTGGTGAGTGCCCCCTCCCCACACCCGACCCGACTTTTCGGGAAACGATCGTCGTACGTACAACGAATCGATACATTTTTACGACGTTGCGCGAAATTATTTTGATTTAGAGACGTTCCGCCGAACTATAACTGTTTATTTTTTTTTATTCGAACTTTGTACAAAACACAATTAGTTACAACAATTACACGAAAACGTTATTAAAATTAAAACGAATTATATAACAAAACGAGCTCGTTCGATGAAACGGATAATGAAAAGAATGACGGGAGATAGCCGAGAGGACAGAATGAATGTAGTATCAAAAGGAACGTCGTATTTGTCAACGAAAAAGGCGAGCTTCATTCGTCGTGCCTCTGCGGAAACTAAAAACTAAAGTCGTACGACACGCACGTTTTCGATATTGCCTATACGTAACGACGAAACGATTTAGAGGTCTTCGGCCATAGTTCCTAGTGTGCTTCGCGCGTGGACAGCTGTATAACGACTAGTGGCGGCCAGCGAAATGATAATTAAAGGAAGCACGTGGTCAGAATTCGTCGGCAACAAACGAGACTTAATTGATACCGCGAACGGGATGACGAGACTAATTGCGCACGCGTACGTTACCGTATATTATTACGGATAGAAAGTACGCAGTCGACGCCCAAGTTCGGTGGAACGTATTAACATACACGTTGTGGCCGGCCCGAGCCACGTTTGAGGTCCGATGAATAAAGTATCATTGAAATTTCTCGGGAAACGGACGCCGAAAATAAACCGCCGCGGTTTTCACGTAGTCGTCGTTAGCGGCGCGTTTAATTTAAAACGGTACGCCGCGTCGCCGGACGAAAAATATATCGCGTGACTTCGAAGTTTCCGTTCGTGAACACGCCGTCTTTTTAAACCCCTAAAACGTTTTGATTGAAAAAAATTAACAACGGATCGGCGTACACAAACAGCGTCGCCGTTTATCGGAGTTGACATTAAGCGACCATATCGTTATCGGAAGAACAACAATCATCGTGCCGCCCAAAATTACGACCGAAGCCGAAAAACAAACGTTGGTTTCCCTTTAAAAACGAAAAAAAAACCGTCGCGGTTATATCTACTTAAGTCGTCTAAAAACGACGACAATTAATAATATCGTACGGTATTTATAACGACGGTAACTACGCGTATTGATAACGCGGTCGTAATGATATCTTTACGCGTAACCGATCGAAAAAAACAACCGAAACGCGCTTTTATTTCGCGCGGAATACGGCGAAAGTAAAACGAGAAATTCGACGCGTACGATAAGTAATTGGACGACGATACCGAACGGATTATTTACGCGTACTAAGGGTACTCGTATAACGTTCGTCGGTTGAACGAAAAACACAACGTCCCTATCCCTACCACCAACGGAACGTGGAAACGAACAACAACCACGTGTCGTCGGTAAATAATTTTTGCATATTTGTGTGGGCACGTGCGATATTATTTTCGTTTTAATCTGTTTTGAAACGTAATCCGCTTGCCCCGAGCGCGCTCGACAATAATACTACCACCGGCTAAACAACGACACACGTTTTTCGGCGCGTTCCCGTTCGCGAATTACGTTATTCTTCCGAGACAATAAATAAAACGAGTCTCGTCAACGACAATACACACGCGGACGCGACGAACAACAAACGTGTCGTCGTTTAGGACGATCGTAGCGAACGATTTCGCTCGTCATACCCGAGACGGCGAACGTATTATTCGAGGCGTTCGCGCTATTCGCCATAAACGGTCCAATATTTCGAATATACGCGCGGGAACGATAACGTTTTACGAAACCGTTCCGTTCTCGAGAACCGTAAACGGTCAATTTGAAAACCGTTCGAACACATTCGCGTGACAGGTGGAAATATATTTTTTGTATAACACGGTTCGTACAACGGAGTGCTTGTTTCCGACCGGAAACTGGCGAAAAACGCGACGGTTAGCATCGGTATCGATGAAAACCTTTGATACGTTTGATTCTACGTACGTAGATTTATACTCGGCCGTGCTATGTATACTTGGTTGTTTGGCGGCCTACAGTAACATTCGATATTTCGCACGAAACGCGTTTGTTATTGCGTTATGAGCACACGCCAACGTATCGAATCGACGTATCTCGTACGGACTTATTTCGGTACAAACGTGGTTCGTAATAAATCTAAATTAATTAGGCGCGCTTAATTCGGTATTCGATATTAGTCGAACACTATATTATTCCACCGGAACATTGGACACGTCGGCAACTTTTCGTAATCACGAATAATATCACGGGTTGCCTCGGATTCGTAGCGACCCGGCATTTTTTAAAATCCGCCGTTTGCAATACGCTAAATTTCCCACAACAACGACGAAACACGTCTCGAGCTCGGCATTTAAGTATTTAAAGTGTATCGGTAATAGTAAAATACGCGCTTCGTAAGCGTGTCGATTTTCCGCGCGATCCCGTCGAATTTTAAAATGTCGACGTACGCGCGCGTTTAACGATCGACGTTTTGGGTACGCGACGAAAAACGCGCTCGGGATCGATCTACGGAGATATTTAGAAAGTTTATTTATCGCGTTCCAATTACAGCCACGAAACGTCTATAGACGGACTATGGAAGATTGCAATTACGAACTACGACGGTATTTGTTCGGAGTAAATTAATCCAATAAGGGAGAAATTCGTTTTTATTTTTCGCCGCGCGTTTGCGCTCGACGAGAACGCCAAAATACGAAATAAACGATATCGAATTTCGTCCCCGTATTATTTTTTTTAATCACATTTTTGGAAAACCGAGTTCGATAATATATATATATATTTCCTTTCTCTTCGCTCTTTATCTAAACAACGCGATTATATAATAATTGTTTTCCCGAATAAACAACGCGGCCTTACGTTTGTTCAAATATTTGATTAATAAATTAGGTATTAAAGAAGCGACGCGCTTAGTTCGTTCGAAACCGTGAAATGAACGGACCAGTGGCGTGTGCGCTAGAAACGTACCGAAATCGAGGGCAAATAAACGCTCTCCGACACGCGAAACGAGACTAAACACCTGTTCACGCGTACGTCGCGTTACGAGTAAGGCGAGAACAAACGCGTTCGAACACAGTTCGATCGTCGACGACGGCCGCGTGACGTACGTGACTCTTAAATGATCGGACCAACGAAATTCGGGCGTTCGATATTTTCTCGTCCACGTCACACGAACAATTGATTATTTTCGCTCTTGGTCACGAGGCTCGTGCGAATATTTCCCGGACGACGCGTAACGTCGTCGGATGTTTGACGACGAATCGAACTCACTATACGCGTCGTTGGGTATACAGATATGGTGTGCACACGCTGACGGCGATCAGATGAGAAATCTGAAACCGATCGTTACGGAGAATTCACGGTCGAGACGATTTCGAGTTTATAAATGATTATAATAAATACGCGGAAAGAGACGTCTTACGCGGAACGTATGGCGCGCGTAATTAAAATTATATTGAACCGTCGTCAAACAAAAACCCAAACCGCTCGGTCTCGATTATTCCGCCGCTTTCTCGTTGGCTAAGTTTTCGTTTAAGTCGGACCGTACGGCCGTATTTTTAAGCGCGCCTATTACGTCGCTATCCGTCGGGCGAACTTCGTCGGCGATCGGTTCATTTGAAAACCTTCGCTGAAACAATAGAACATACGCTGTGGATTCCGACGGCTTTTAATTCGAGTCCATTAACTAAACGTTTGAGACAAATTAACGACGCGAATCGTATTTCGTTTAACACGAAGATTATTTTTATCGATCCTAATTTTGAAAAGTGACGTTCTACCTGAACGTCCGCCTTTAGTTTCTATATACGGTGGTTAGCTATCCATTTACGCTTACGGTCCATAACGTAACGTATTCATATCGACAGCCGTAATTTACCGTCTTACGTTTTCTTTGAATTCTAGTAATGTTCGCGACTTATTGGCGAACACTTTAAATTTCAAAAAAAAAAATAAATCGCTTTCGCTTTTAATTTATGTAATAGTACGAAGTTCCAAAACTTTTGTCCGAATAAATTACGTTCGATACGCGTAGGTGAAAAGTTAAGAAAAAAAATAGTAAACACTAGGCCGTACGAATTAAGTGAACGATCAAAAAGCGTTCGGACGTCACACGAATGACGTAATTTTCCGTGATCGACACGACGGAGTTTGTGTTCGATCCATTATCATTTATAATACGATATATTGTCCAGAATTAATCGTTGGCGTGTGATGAATAATAATAGGCGACTCTACCTTAGGTGGCGAACCGATGTGCCTCAAAACGAATTTGGCGTTCCGTATGGATGGGCGTAAAATAAAATTGATTACCGTTCGTTTTACTAGGGCCTGCGGCCGACTGTCGGCCGGAAAACGGACCGAGAAACCAGTCGGATACACGGCCGACGCCTAAGTGGGCGGTTAAAGGAGAATATAACGACCGAAAGTTTCCACTTCGAATTCGCGAAGTAATATATCGTTACGGCGACGAAATATCGTTGGAACTATATAGCGCATCCCGAAAACGGTAACGAGCGATTTGAGTTTTATAACGCCCGGGGTTCGTTCGCAATAAATCTGCGCGAGTATTCGACGAAGTTTTTCGTGGCGCGTTATTTTCCACAGGTCGACGCGCGTGCGCGATGATTAGTCCCGAACGGAGTTCGGTCCATCCATTCGGGACATAAATAAACGGACTGGTACAACGCAAAGCTCGATGATGTGTATACGTATACATAAACGCGGACGTTTAAATCCGTGGAACGTTTGTTTATAAATTAGGCGCGAGTAATCGATGAACAAGCGAAGTGGTCTCTGGGACTCGCTCCGCTCGCGTTAAAAACGTTTATGGACCCGCCGCTTTTATTTCTAAATTAATAAACGCGCCGACGTAAATTACGCCGAACGTCCGACTGGAATTGGTTTTACAATTACACGCGTATTTGCATACACACACACACACAACTTTCGTTCCTCGCTTTATTATACCATCCGACATTCGTCTGAAATCGATTTACGCACGATATGTGCCGAATCCACTGTCAAAACAACTTTTTATTATTCGTATTTATAAAATACAAATACGATAGCTACTGATAAATACCTAAGTTCTCTAATCACCGACAGACTGACGGGGCGAATTCAAATCACAATTTCACTAACGATCGTCTCCCGATTGTGTTTTTAATTGAAAATTACGGAATTTCGTGTATATATAACACTATAACGACTAATCGGACAATTAATTACACTTTATGTATATTTAACAATACTTTAACATTACTTATGTATATTTAACACACACACACACACACACACACATACATTTGATATCACGAGATAATTATCGCTTTGTTTTTATCTAAATACGTAAGTATTAAATATAAAACGTATAATGGGGTGAAATATTGTAAATTTACTGTAAAAAACTACCCTTCCCGAAAAAAAAAACGGAAATTTCGAAAGTACGACGCCGCGAATCGTGTTTCCAAATAAAAAATTACGATCGAACGAATCCACGATTTTACCTAAATATTTTTTAAAATAAATAGGCACTTGCAACGGGCATCGGACTTCAGCCGGGTTTTTCCCGCCACTATCCCCGTACGTTTAACTTTTTCGGCTACACTACCGGCGACAATTTTCGCTATTAATACCGCCCGATTAAAAGTGTCCGACGTTACAGTTCGTGGTGCGATGACAATATTGTACGAAGTGGTATTTTACTCGTGGCGTTTACGGGGACGATACGCACAAACATCGGGAGCTATGATCGTTACCGAAAACGGTAATACTTTCGCGGTCTATGTTAGCACTGTTCGGCGCCTAATCGTATTGGACGTTGAAAGTGGAGACGTTTCTAAAATCGCGAACGATGTGAACGGTCGACGACCGGCACTGAACATTCGACGTAACGATCCGCGGTAAATATCGAACGATATTGAAAAATAACAAAACCCGTCGGGCCGTAAATTCCGGCCAAATTTGTCGCGATAATAATGGAGGCTTCACACCAGTCACGCGTCCCCTTTGAAGCCATTTCTTTTTGAAAATTGAGATTCGTGGCGCGCTCTCAACGTCCTCCATATTGACCGTATATAGTACGAAATTAACGTGCAAATTGAGGCCGAAGTACGAAAAATACTGTTGATAAATCACGGAGAAAACGATTCGCTCGGACGACGTTCAAATATTTGGCAAACGTTAAAAGGAAGTGGCGCACGAGTATGTACGGCGAAAGAATTTACGCGCGTTTTCGTTGCATTTATTTACGTCGAATTTTCAAAAGTCACCAAAAGACGAACCTTTGTCATCAAGCCGTTCTCGTACTTCCAAATATATAAATATAAAGAATTCCAAATTCGGTATTGATTCAATAATACTGACTTTCCGGTAAAAACCACTTAAAGTATCGAAACAATAACGTAAGTTATCAGATTATTTTTACATCGAACGCGTAAAGTTTCTTTTACTTTATTAAATAGAACTTGAAATCTCGAATTTAATATTCGTCCACAGTCTCAACAATCCCTTTAGAAATTCGTTGTCACGCTATAGTCGAGATTTGAAACTCTCGAAAAATCTCTTTAACTAATCCGCGAGACATACACCGAAAGTAAACAAACGACGACGGTAAATAATTGCAAATATATTTGAATATAATTCGGCTTTCTTTGGCTCGGAACAATAATTATTCCGTTACGCGCGATGTTCCGAAAGGAATTTCCAATACGCGTATTTAGACGCTAAAGTCGTACGGATAACCTCGAGATGTTTTTCGATAATCGTATTGAACGTCGCGGAATTATATATATATATTATAATTATTTATACATATTGTACGGTGGTCGCTATAACTGTGGTCGTGAATTCGGCGATAACGCGTGGGGCTGTAACCTGACTACGATAATAACGAGTACGGCCGGGTCAGTAGTACACGCGAAATCGTAGTCGTGCGCTAGTCGTATTCTTTCTACTCCGCGACGCCGAAAGCCTACGACCTTTATTTTCCTTATATTCGTTAAATATAAAATACAGTCCACGGATTCGTTTATCTTATTACAAACGTCCACCTAATATATCGGCGGCATTATTAACGATTCTACGTATAAAAGATAACGAACACGATATGAACGATTTTAAAAGATACGAAATAACGTAATTCAATACGACGCGAATAAACGACGAATAAATATATATATAATCGCACGTAGTACGTAGGTTTCGATTAAAAAAGAGAAAGACAATGTCACGACGAAATAGAGGCGAAACGTCCGCGCGACCTTCAATTTCTACAACGACTTCTGGTGCATACGCCGCCACTTTGTGTCCAACGTATAAACGTATATTCCGAACGTGTATTAAACATAATTTGCCGACGGACGGAGCGAAGAACCCTCCTCGCCAATCCGCCCATAAATACGTGACTGATCGATAGTAGTCGCGTCACGAGCGAGACCTATATTTTTATGAAAATCTCCAGCGAGTACACTGTACTTATATTTTCCCCCGTAAAACGTTCCGTGAAAAGAATCGAAGCTAGACCGATTTTAATAAACGACGAACGTAATACGAATAGTCGAGTTAATGTTCTTATTATGGAACGCTCGTCCCTGACGTCGCAAATATAAAACATAAGAAATATAATTGGTTTTTAGAAACGAATTCAAAACAAAGACGTTACACTTCCGCCCGATTGATAGGATTTAATAGTTGAACGTATATTACTTTAGTAAAAAATTGCCGTTGTTTTTTTTATCGTCGTTTTTTCGCTATACCGTAGAAGGACAGGGATGTTCGGAAACCATTTATTATTACGACACGACGTCCAATCGGTTTACCGACATTAAATTACTATTTAAGTATGCGTGGTGCGTACAACGCACATTGACGTATAACCCTAAAAATAATCTCCACATTATTCCGAAGTTTATTTCGAATTTCGTTATAAATTTGCGTTACGGCGCTCTCGACGACGGCAGCTGCCCGATATTGAAATAAAATTCAAACGGCAAATTTATCTAAAATAATATTAACAATACAGGGCCGTTTCGAATTGTTTGCGACGTACATAATTATTCTTTTGTCCTTTTCCCACGCACAATACCGTCGAACAAAATTAACGAATTTTCTCGACGACGAACAACAATTTTTCATTTTCGGAAATGTACAAGAACTCGAGATCAACCGATTGGACACTCTTCTTGAGAACAATTACCAACCCCGCCGAAACATAATATAAATAGTTCGTTGAACATTTCGATATAAACAAAAACGAAACAAAAAAATGTCGTTAACGAAAGTAACGGGAACGATTTCGTGTTGCGGCGTATATCTGAGCCGAAAACTCCACGACGTGTGTACGTAATTCGATTTAAACAAACGCGAAAAATCGTCTCTGTAAAACGGTAAACAACCACCGTAACGCGTATGATTATCGAACACGCCACGTGCGACGCTTTGGTCGCGTTGTCTGTTCGCCGGCGTAAATGCCGTCGGTCGTCGCGCAGTTTCGATCGATAATAAATCTCAACGAACATAAAGTAAACACGTACTCACCGCGTAGTTCCGCGAAGGAATATGTGAAAAACTGGGACCGGAGCGAAGGGAAAAGTCGACGATCGAATTTGGATTCGGCAAAAAGCGTAATTCTCGCGCACGTCACGCGGACGTAATTTCGTTCGTAAAATACGAACTTTATTGACCCGACGACGGAACGTTCGACGGACACCGCGAACTTTTCGACGGGATCTGATTTTTGGGACTTCATTTGAAGGCTTTGCGTTGTTATTCCCGGCTCTACTCGTTTATTTAACAAATCCTACTTAGCAAAACCGCTTTTTCGCTACTAAAGTGGCCAACGAAATCTCTCACACGTATATATATATATATTTACAAGCGAGTGTACACCATCAGTTTGAGCGTTCCGCAATTCTCTCCTTTTATCGTATATATATATATATATAAATCTACTTGCACAATTGACCAACCCTCGTCACCTAGAATAAGTACGCGCGCGGCTGATTGTGACAACGATAAGTTGTCCGCCTAAACCGTACTTACGACGGTATTACTTATTTCCATACGCGAAAACCGCGGCGCTACCCTTTTATCGCGTTCGAACGAACGTACACGTACAATATAAATGAACGCTCGGTAGAATTAGCGCGTTATAAGCAAAGCGAACGTAATGTCAAATAGAAAATCACGTCCCGGCTCACTAGAGCACACTTCCGGCTGAACCTTTACCGTCGGTACAGCGACGATACTTCTATTTATGTCCACCATAACGGCCGCGGGACCGTCCAAAACCCGAAATACCGTCCCGAATCGAATAATTCCGCGTCGACGTGCCGAAAAATAGAATTGACCGTAAAGTATAAGGCTTTTTTTTCGTAAAACCTTCGACCCGTCCGACGAAAAACCGACTCAAATTTTTATCATAAGTCACTTACGATATTGGATCGTACGCTCGTATAGGCATTGTGTTCCGAGATATGGTGCGTCAAAGTTATATTTTGTTGATCGTGACGATCAAATTGACGTGGATAATTTTATTATGAACTTTTGCCATGAACATCGCGACGAGTTTCATTTATAAGCCACGGGGGCCGTAATATTTTCGAGAATTATTGTTTTAATTAAATTCGAAATAAAAAATTTCTCCTACGAATCTCCTGATGTGCCAATAAAAAATTAATTTGATCATTTTCCAACTTTACACGCGCACATATATATCTATTTCATTAGTGATAAAATTTCGAATACACTTTTATGGAAAAAAGTCGATAAAAATCTTTGATCAAATTATATAATAATCCTACGATGACCCCCATGTTCGATCCACTTCCGAACTACCTCAAAGTAAACACGGTCCTTTTTTTATGTTGCCCGTTTCTATTACATTTAAATCGCCCTAACTGTACAATTGCATTAGGAGATTTCACTTCGAACTTTATGATTTACGGGAAAGTACCGTCAAAAATTAACGATATTCCTACAGTCGTCATTCGTTCGGTGAATTGTTTCGCGTTTATGGTTTTTATTTTGGGGTCGTACGACATAGTTTCCCTGACAATATACGAACACACCGCTGGCGCTTATTTATTTCCCGCGGCGGTGGTAACTTTATTTTGACGACAAAATACGCCCGCCCCCGTTTCAATAACGCGTAAAACCCTATTATATTGTTTCTAAAGTTGCTTCAGCGTGAAAGTAAAAATGCATTGTGTTCGTTAAGTTTTATATTGCATTAGAAAATACGCCATTGTCGCGGCGACGGTAATCGCGTAAAAGTGTATAAAAAAAAACGAAGAACGTTATCTTCGTAAAAAAAACGCCCGTTTTTATAGAAAATAATTTTGCGTGCTCGACACATTTTCTAAAGTTTTCTATCGGAAAAATAATTCATCGTCGCGTACCTCGTATACTTAACACTATTATTAATGTTTCGCGAATAATAGTATCGGTTACGAATCGTTTGTTTAGTACCATCAATTATATTTTACTTAACATTTTAAATCGACGTCGACGAACGGACACGTATTCATTTTACCGCGACGGCAATACGTACAAATAACGAACAAAACGTAAGAGGAAATACGTAAATATTTCGAATGTAAATACAAACCGCTCCGTGTAGAAAATTAATGGTTGGACAACGTGCACTAAACGTGTGTGTTCGACATACGGAATAAAAAACGCGTCGCAAAAAAAACCAAATTAATTTGTATATTATTGTCATCGGGCGCGAACTAAATACCGAATAAAAAATTGTTTATTCCAAATAGCTTTTCGTCCACAGTGATAGAATCGAAATGTTCTCGTACGGCGAAAAATCGTTTTATATTTGCTCGCTCATATTTGGGCAATCTGCCAACAACCAATATCCCCGACAATGGATCATAAACGATCATCGCACTCGGCCATTCGCGACTAATTCGATAATTATATAAAATAACGAATTTAATGACTAATTCCTAGACAAAGCTAATAATATAACTGAACTAGCCACGCAACTTACGATTTTCGTGAAATAAAATAGCTTAGGAGTTCGTCGATGAAGACAAAGTCAACCTCAAGTTAACAAAAAGTTACTCAGGCGGGACTGAATAGAAATTACCAAATAATAATAATATAGTTTCGTCGAATACGCGTTTAATCGTTCGTCGATTATTTACACAATATTTAATTAAATTCTAATGACGATGATCTCTTCTCGGTTCCGGTAGATACCTTCCAGTGCTGAAAATCGTTCTACACGACTACACAAGGACGGGAAAACATCGCGCTGTTATATTAAACGAAAACCCGTTTAACAAGCGGAATGATATAACGTGTTTATACTGTTGTTTTCGAAAAATCTTATAAAATGATTGTCAATTGAGTTGTTTTATTTCTACGAGAAACTCGGAACGTTTCCGAAGGTATAAATATTTTTGTATCTAACTTTTATAAATAGTTTATATCGAAGTCGTTAAAGTTAGAAATACGACAACTCGTGGAGTTATTGGCTAAAGTAAATTTTCGAAATTCGCGTTGGTGTTTAAATAACGGACGGTGGTAAATAAATACCGAAATTAAATGATTACAACCAAAATATAGTGTTATGGGTATTAACAACGTTCGCGTCGAAATAGATTATAAAACCGCTTCTATATTCAAAACGAAATTAACGTTTTATGAAGTGTGGCAATAAGAAATTGTATTTTGAAAGTATTGTTGTTCGCTGAATTGCCGTTTAAATAATTACGCGAACGCGTCATTAAGAATCTGTCCCCACGGTTACCGTTAGATTTATTCGCTGTAATCCCCGAAATCGATTTAAATAATAAAACGAATAATACATTTCGTTCTAACACCGCGTGTTCTAAAAAGAATATAAACGTGTAATAGAATCGTCGGTAAGAATTTTTTCCGTAATTTGCAAAAAATACAACCGTAAAGTTTGTATTTGTATAATACGTTTTATTATTGTAACATTCTAGAGAAACTGTTCATAAATAACCGTCGTTAGACCGTTCAATTTATACTGCGCAGTGAAATGCATTAAGTGTTAACAAACAAAATTCTTTAAAGAAAAACAAACGTTCGAAATAAAAAAAGAATGCGTAAAATACGATCGAGTGTATCACAAGGATACGGTTAAAAAAAACTTTTAAATGAAATACAACTGAAAACTTTCTACTCGACTTAAACCGTACTGCGAAATATAATAATAGCTAATATTTTCGACAAAAGAAAATAAGACGTTACATTCGTACCCAATTTTCACGAAAGTGAAACGTGTAAACACAATTTCAAACTGTTAAATTTGACGAAACCCAAAAATAAACTACGATCACTTTAAACTTTGAAATTCGCGACACCCAAAACGTCACGCGTTCGAGATTTTTTTATTAAAATCGTACACAACGCTGCTGTTTTGACGTCAGCAAAAACTAACGGCTGTTCGCTTAATTTATATTCAATTTGTAAACCGTTGCCGCTCCGTTGTAAATTTATATCGAAAAAATAAAACAGTATTATTATTATTACTATCGTATCGTTACGATACGAACGAAAATCGCCTATTAAATTAATCGCGGAATATTTCTCGGAAGGACACGCGGGAACAAATTGTTAAATTGTTCAGCGGAACGAGTTGTTGAAATAGTACGCGAAATAATTATAGCTTTTCTATTCGGACGGTCGAACCGCCTACAAATCGTTTTGGTCAGCGAACCATTCGGGTCCCAGGGAACGGCCCAACGTTTAAACGACAAAAAACGCGAAACCCTCTCCCGTCCGCAGAGACCGTCGCTGACGACGCCCGAAACCTGTTCGATCGCGTTTCGTTTTCGTTTCGGCCAGCAAATCACGAAGAATAAACGCGCGTTTACTTGGCCAACGTAATCGGTTTTACGAACAACGTCTAAACGCTCAACAATTATTCGTTCCGTCGTTCATTATTCGCCTACGTTCCGGAGCGTGACTAGGCAAAATCGGGCGTCCATCCCGTCCAACCACTTACGGGACGATTTCGAAACCGAATATGCAAACCACTAGGCAATTTAATCGCGCGGTGGTTTAATTCGGGCCGTGTATTCCGATCGCGATCGTTGCGCCGGCGGGGTACGATTCTTAAAAAGAAAACGTCTTTCGAAGAAATCGCGAGTAACCGGAATGAATAGAGCGACGTCGGTATACGATAATATTACATTTCTATCCCGGGTAGATATCACGAAACGAAGCGGTAACAAAATGAAGATGATTTCAAAAAACGTGTACTGCGAATACACAAACGACGTATGAAACACAAATTGCTATTTGCGTACGGACGTAGTCGAGTACGGACGCGATCAAAAGACGGTCGTACGGAGATACTACGTACAAAAAAACAACCGGTACGGTATATTAATCGAGAAATTATTAAAACTCTTCGCGCGAACGTGGAGTTAGGTAAAATATTCGAAAACGAGACTTAAAAATAACGTTTCTCCTCCCAAAATTGGACAAGTTCTTCAGGAAGTCGGTCCGAGTTCCAGTATAGACCGTATAGGTAAAAATGTACGCGAAAATCGCCGATCTCGAACGTCCCAGTAACGTTACAGTCGTTATTATTTTGTCCGTACGTCGTGTTTACCGAAATATTATTCGATAAACACGCGACGTGTTTGATACGGTAAACGCATACAATTAAACGTGCGGCGATTTTTAAACGATTTGTAGGTACTTCTCTTTCTCTCTCTCTCTCTCTCTCATCATTCGCCGGAACCAACGCCCAACAATAGCTCGTAAAATATATACGAATCTTGTTAAAAACGCCGTTACCCGAGGTGATTTTTTTTTTTTTTTTGGGACAAATACGAATTCGATTTGTGGAGTGACGACAAGTGCGGCCGAGTACGTGAAACGTTCGTCTATCCAAAACTCGTTTCCAATACATTCGTCGCTTACCCGAGGTTCGATTTACCAAGGATTTCGCGGAACGGAAAGGATTTAGATAATAAACTATGTATTTAGATTTAGATAGAAAGGATTTAGCGGAACCTTCCCGAAGTTTGGACTACACGCGTGTACCGAAGAAAAAACTCGAGACAGCAAGTACGCGCTGAAAAAATTACCCGTTTCGTGAACAATTGATCAATGCCGCGAAAATAATCGAAATTTCGTTTCCATAAATCGTTGAATCAACTATGTTTCGCGCAATTATCGGGGCGCGATATCTATTTTCGAACTCACCGCGATGGAAACAAAAACTGAGAATACGTCGTACGCGCGTGTGTTTGGCGCGACAATGTTGGCGAATTGTTCGAAATTAATAAGAACACGCGGTATACAATCCGTCGACTCGCGAACTACCGGAACGCGTTACCGATATAACATTAATCGCGATCGTTTACTGAAAAAATAATACCGAATTGATAAACGTCGGGTACACTAACGGTGGCACGACGGGCCACTACGATTTCAACCATGCCACCGAATATTTTGGATTTAACGTTAAGCAAACGTCGGTTACGTTTATATATTCGTTTAGCGTTTTCGTAATAATTCGCCCTAACCGTTAAGTACACACCGATCCATTTCGCACTCGCGATTTTTGACAAACACCTAACGAATAGTATGTTTAGTATCCGAAACGTAAATTATAGTGCGCGTCAACGCGTCCGTGTGGGGCTGTTTACTCGTGAGTATCGAACAATTCGCGATATATATATATATATATATATGACTAGACGACGCGAGCTATAATAAAAATACTTTGAATTTTGCCCGACTATTGGACTTTGCCTGTAACATATACAACGCTAATATTGTACGAAATCAATTTTCCATTACACTTCGAAATATTTTGGAAATGAAAAAAGCACGACGTATTTGTCGCCATAGTTTTGGCATTGATAACCGGGCAACACTTTTGAGTGGATTCAGTGGGGTGCGTAACAATCGCGCTCTAAATAATAAAGAGTTTTGGCCATTTGTAACGGAACGCGCACCCCCTCGTCGAATTCCACGTTTTTTCGTTGCGTCCTTACATTATCACGAACAGGTACGTTAATTCGGTTTTCGACTTGCGCGCAATATTGTCATTAATTACGGTAGGCCGTAGTCTAAATGATTTTGAAACGTTCGAATTCGTCTACGTGAAAGACGCGCGCGCCTCTTATATACGCGACGCTAAAAATTGCGTTTTCAACGTCGACGCGCTCGAAAGTTCCTGAACCCGGCAACGACGGCGCGCCCACGGGTAAATATATTTCATCGAGAACTGTCGACGTTTACGTTTCGACCTTTTGTTACAGCTCACACGACGACGCCGTATATATTATATAATAATACGGCTGGGGGTAAGGCGATCCTTGTTTATTTTATGAATTCGAAAAGTTTCTTTACCTCGTGCGTGCGAGAATATAAAACGAGACAAAAGAAAACTCTGGATCTCGAAAAAAATGTCTGATATTACAAAGTACGCGGCGTATCTATTGTCTCGGGATATAATTATAGGCCGTTAATATCGTAATATTTAATTACGGCGTGAGTACGCCAACGATTAAACGTTTATCCCGGTAAACATTTTAGGAAGATCCCGTCAACACGGCCGATCAAAGTATACAATATTCCTCTAGAGTACATCGTAACGTAAACGAAGCGCGTAATTTGGGTCGTACGTATCCAGGGATTTATTCGGAGAAAAAATATTAAATAGCGAGAAACGTTATTATGGTATTAGCGTACAATGTGCCCGACTAATGTAGTCTCGTGTACGTTGTAGACTTAAAACCTATTAGATTATTAGACCGTTTCGAATAATGAAGCTCGAGTATTAACGCGGAAGTGTAAACGACGGCGTATCGCTGTTAAGACGGTGTTTACGTCTACGATTAAAGAACTGTTGTCGCCGGAGCGGAATTATTTTCAATTTACGTTTAATCTTGGAACGGTTCCGAGCGGAACGAAAAAGCTATTGGTTTTTATAACGTTTTTCTTTCTTCGGCGAAAACTTGTCGAAATTACAAATATCTACTAAAAGTTTTCTATACATTGAATGAAAAGTGTCGCGAAACTGCGAAAAAACAACACGATCGTTTCCCCAATTTGCATTAAAATCGAAAACGTTTGACCAGAAAAAAACCGTTTTAATAACAAAAAGTAAAATTCGAAAGCATTTACAAAATTCGTAAAAAAAAATATATACATTTTCCGAATATTAAAAAAAAACAGTTTTAAACTATGATAATTTGTATTAGTTCGATGACGGTTCTTCTTTTAAATTTTAGTAACAAAATTTTAATTTAAAATACTTTTGAATGATTTTCGAACTAAGCTCTGCTCAAAATAATTGTTTAAAATTAGTTACGCTTAAATAAACAAAGTGAAACGAATTTCTATAATATCTAATTATTGAATTGTACTTTTTTTCCGTACAAATAGAAACTTAAAAAATATGTAAATAAACGATCGCTAATATTATAACATGACAGCAGATTTATCTCGTTGATTTAAAAAAAAAATCCTATATTTTATATTTTAAATGTTTGGCAACGTATCCCTTGGATTATATTGTCTAACTATAAAATTAAACGATAAAAGCTTCTAACGAATATTCGTGCCCGATCTACCTAAATACCTACATTATTCATTCTAATTTCGTGTAATTATCGTATTAGTAAGTATACATAATACTTTAAAAATGAATATGATTTTAATCGCTTTAAAAATTACAATAATAGGGTGAAATTTAATCGTTTGGGTGGATATCATTACGTTACGGGAGTAGAAATTATTAAAAAACGAAATTTTCAGGCTTATAGTCTAAACAAACTATATATAACTGTTTTAGACAGATTTTATAATTCGTTTCAACCACCCAAGTACTTGTACGAACTACAAAGTCTTGTCAGTACAGCGTTTATTTAAAGTATCCGTGTAATTATAAATATATAATTTTACGCGCCCTTATAATTTTTATTAAATGCGTAAGCTCTCTCTTTACGAGAACAAAATATATCGTGTAACCATAACAGCGCTTAATAATCCGATGTCCACAAATTGAAAAATAATCGCGCGGTAATTCGAAATTGTAAAAAATTTAAGATACGCCAAACGGCTTCTGATTTAGCTAACGCTCGAAACGTATATGGTAGGTAGTATCGACTAAAACAATTAACGAAAATCGGATACGTTGTTCGATCGTTTTTCAACGTATTGCGCCGTACGTTTTCCTATTATTCCGATAATATAATATTCGAATACTTAGCCGGTCGCCCGTAAATAATAAAGCGGCGTATTTGTCACTGTGTACGTAACGTTTTATTTACACCACTAACCGTCTTACGGCGTTCGAAATGTTTAAAATTATTTTTCGCCGAAAGGTTTCGCGTATTCACGTCGTTATTACGAAAAAATTGTCCGTTTCCGTACGATACTAAACAGACGAATTCCAGCGAATAAAAACGCAAAGGACGGAATACGAAATTGATTCAAACTTTACCGCAAATAACAAAAAACAAAACGCCATGTACGTATGAGTGTACGTGTATATTGACTTGTCGTAAACCGACCGATTTCAAAAAAATAAAAATAAATATTACGTGTCATTTGCAGAGTTCGTATTGAAGCGTTCCCCGTTCCGCATTTATTAACGTTTATTATTACGAATAAAAAAATTACCCGTTTCGATAATACAAAAAAAAAAAATGTTAACGCCATATATATCGTTTCGATGTATACGTTTCGTAAATTATTTTTATTATTCGTAACACGACGCGTTATTTCGTTTATATTATCACGTAACACTCGCCGGAAATGGAACGTCATTTTACGCGGCCAAATCGATATTAATTACCAATGATTATTTCACGTTCCGCAGTAAATCGTTTTAAAACATCCCCCGGTTTTGATATCGCGACCTTTAATAAACGTCCGTTCGTAGTTTCCAAATAATTCGCTACGATCCGAAAACGCGTGACCCGCTATTCGTTTCGAAAATACGACTTGTGCCGCGACGCGCGCGTATATCACAATATAAACCGCCTACGCTAATTTCGAGGGACGTCGGTTTCAAAGTACCGAGTAGTGTATACCCAATCAACTGGCCGAAAAACGTATACGTTTCTTATAAGACGATTTTTCTTCGGTAATTTTTTTTTCGTTTTTTTCCCGAACGCCGAATAAAATAACGAAAAAGGAAATAGGGTATTTTTGGTTGTTTTTACGACAAAAGAATCGCTCTATTAAACGGTCGTTAATTTCTACGTACGTAACCATTGTGTATATTCGCAATAACAAACGAGAACTCGTTATCACACACAAATGGAACACATAATTGCTGCGGGAAGCCCAATGCGAGAACGTGTAATTCCTATCGCGAATATACATTTTTAAAAATTGTACAAACACGAACGTGTTTGACGCGCAAATTATAACGACTCATTGTCGAATACGAAGGATGATATATCGTGCACTAGGACGCGTGTTCGACGATCGACATTAGAGAAATCGAAGGAATTTCGTATCGAGGAAAGAAAAATATATTTTCGTAGGAAACGAAACGTCGCAATTTTTTCTTTCCACATTTCGAGTCTTGATTTTTAGCCAAAGAGTCACGCGCAATTTTTATAACGATACGCAAAACGAAAATTAAACACGCTCCTCTAGAAAACTGACGCAAACTAAACTAATTCGGAAATCGAAATGTACGCCTAATGTACAGAAAAGACATTTTTCGAATCGTAATATTATAATAATAATAATATCGTTTTACGATATAACTGAAAACGTATTTAAACAAAATTATAATCTTAGGTTTTCATAAACGTATTTGAACGTTAACGTATAATAATTTTTATTCAAAAGACGAACAAAACGGAAAACCTTACTTCAGAGTTTTATGTTTAATCAAATGGAGAACTGAACCATTATTAGAGTTAGGAATCTAAAAATCAATACGTAAAAAGCCGTAAAGAAAACGTATTAGGCTCGAATTATTCATAAATGAATCGTAAGACAAAAAAACGTTATATGGTACATTACTGTCTTATCTTTATTGATTAACGTTCGTTTTTCATTTTTCCTTATTCCCAGAAATAAAAGGAAAAATCGTATTCAAAGATTATAAGCCATTAATACGCCGTCAATACTACACGAGAAACGCAGACTTAAAAATAAACCGCGAATTCAATTATTTACCGAGGCATAAGAAAATCTAATATCTTTTGGGATGATTGTAATTTTATTCAATAGCGTAACTGTGCGTAAGTAATCTTAGAATCAACAAAAATTATTTAACTAAAACACGTCGAAACTAAATAATTACATTTAGTTTACTCTGCGGATTTACACGATTATAATTTAATAATATATTAATCTTCGACGTATATTTTTATTATTATGACGACAACAGTTTAGAGAAACAATTACGATTGGATAAAATAACGATTATTTTGTTTACGAAAATGTTGAAATATTAAAACCCGACTCTTTAAGGTAGAAAATTTTTAATTATTGTCGAAAAAACAAAATGTATACGCTGTTCATAATTTTGACGAAATTGAACTTATACAAACATTATTCCAATGCTACGAAATTAAAATACAAAAATTACTTTAATAGTGGAAAAACGTATTTTTTTTATATAAAATTATATTTATTAATTGTGTCAAAACAAAAATGTACGTTCTTTTTATTTTCACGAAAAAACATTTAATACTTATAAAAAATGTATTTTGTTCGCGATAAGTATTATTTACGTTATTATAATAATATGCGTAAACGAATTAAAATGATTTAAAAACGTGCAATATATATATTGAGGATATCGGATTTTTAAGTTTATTTTTAAATGCTTGAAATTTGAACCAGAGCTTTATTAAACTATTTCAAATTCAAGAATTATACCCCTAAAACTATATTTGACATTATTTAATTCTGTTTTAATCGTTTATTTATAATTAAAACACATTACGCATTCGTTTATTTATTTATCCGTTTTAAATGAACTTCAATCGTAAAATTTGTATCAATATTTACCATTTTAAAATTCAGTTTAAACTCTGGCCGATTCGAGAAAGCTTTTAATTATACAACAGTATATATATATATATATACATTAAAAACATTTTTAAGGTAATAAAAATACTACAACGATTACAGTTAGCTTAGAACACAAAAAATAGTTACCAAAAAATATTTGTTTTCCTGGATTTGTCAGGAATTTAATAATATTTACCGTATATTTATTTATTTTAAATTACGATTTTCAAATAATGATTATTTTCGATTGTAATCATGATAATTCATAACGTATAAATTTATTTAAAATTTCGCAATTACTAGTTTTATATAAAAACAACTTAGTAAACGAAAACTATTTCAATATTCAAATAATTATTATAATTAATAATTCACCAATATCTTAGACTATAAATTATAGATTAAAGTGAATATAACCATTCAAAATAGTTAATAAACAACCATAAATTATTAAATACTCGTGGGACACTTGGCAAACTCAATTTAATTAACCAATATTAATATTTAAATTACGTTAATAAACAATTACGAAGATAATCCTACCCTATGTATAGTCCCGTTTTGTTTCACTTATATCTAATTTATATTCCGATATTTCGCTCGAATAAATCAAAAACATGAAACAAAACAAAATCAAAAAAAAAGTATTTGTGATTTAGAAAACGAACAGAATTATTGTTGATTTATGGGCACAAATTCTCGAGATTTATTATAATCGTTACGATTTTAAACAGAATTACGTTATTGCCAAGAATAAAATTGAGATATCGAGAGATATCGGATCATTTTTATTTAAATATGAATTTTCGAATCTAAACTCAACACGGTTTTTCTATAGAACGTCGTTAATTTTTAAAAGGTCGTGTGTATGTGTGTGTGTGTGTGTGTTTGTGCGCGCGTGCGTGCGTGCGTGTATGTGTGTGTGTGTATGTGTATGTGTGAACAGAATATTAATAACTTTTTATTTCGAAATTCTGTCAAATACGGCTGAATTGAAAAAACCATTTAGTTTGTTCTATAAACGCGTTTATATATATATATACATATATAAATTACGTATGAATTATGGGAAAAATTTATTACGTTAGGATTATTCACGACAAACGTTTGAAAATAATAATAATAATAATAATAATAATAGCAATACTGCTGTAAGTTATTTATGTGAATATATATTGTGTCGCGTACTTGAACGTGAGCTGCGAATACAGTGACTAGGAGAACAGGGATGGCGACGATCAGCAACAGATGGCTCATGATGATTAAACGAGTGATTCCCAACCGGCTACGTGTCCCGATACGTGGTTTCGGTACAAATGACAGAGTCCAAGTGCCAACCCACCCTTTTATACGGTCACCGGCGTGTCGAGCTACGGCAGCAACCCCTCCTGTGCCACGCAGAGGCAACTACAACGGCGGCACACTATATTACTTCAAAGGCCTGTCGTCGGCCAAGACCGTATATCAAAATGAGGCGCGTCGCACTTCGCGAGGTACGAGGTAAGTGGGACAAGGATCGTACCGTATTGGTTTTCCTACAGACTGGATAAATCGCTAGAAAATATAAAAGATCGATGAAAAATATCGTTTAAAAAAATTATTATTATCCGAAGAACTATCGCCTCCCGGCATGGGCTTCCCAACAGATTACCCTCCCCTTAGATTTACAATTTTGTATTTTGACACTCACGGGCATATTTGATGAATATAAAGGCTTTATAGGATATTAATAAAATAGCGATATTTCGACGTATATAAATAATATGCTACGTAGTGTATAATCGATCTTATTTCGATATTTTAACGCGACATAAACCATTTTAAAGGTACTTGTTATTAACGTTTATTTAATAATGAAACTTATTAAGACTTATAGAAAAAATCCGCGAATTCTTTATTTATTATTGTCATAGAGGAAACGTCCACAATTTATGTTTAAAATTGTTTCTGTTCTAAACGCGTATTTTAAAATTATATAATATACGGTCGTGTATACTAAAAAAATAATTTAACGTTATTTACGCCTTAAAATCTTTTCTAAATTAAGAAAAAATTAATGTTTTTACGTTGAAAGTAGATGTCTACCAGTTACAAAAAATTTTCGGGCGTTCCCGCTTTCAAGGCATTACGCAGTATAAAAATTACACGCCAGCAAAGATATAAAAACAATAACAACAACTTAAAACTAAAAAAAAAATAAGGAAACGAAAATGTATAATTATTACGCGCGAAAATAAATAAGAACGAAATAAAAAAAATTAACACCGAACCACGAACCAACGTGTAAAAATCGTCTGGAAAAATGTACAAAACCGAACAAATATTACGGATAATGGACAACGAGATAGAGACAACAATAAACATAATTGCGATAAAAAATACTTAAAATACTAAAAATAATCGAAGTTTGTAAAGTTAAAGGAACGTTTTCCGTTGTTCGGGCTTTTTTTACAATCACAGTTCGAGAAGATAACGCCCCGAAAACTCGTCCATACCACTGTACATCAAAAGGAAACTCTTTGGGCACGTAAGATTGGGACACTCGAAATAAAATGCGATAGGCGTTTAAGTGACGTTTTCGCTTCCGTATCAGACTGCTGTTTACGGATAACGCTCTTGCGCCCAAAATAAAAAGTTCAAGAGCCTATGAAATTTGTTTAAAGTTTATTGTTTACATTTTATTCGAAACTAACGTTGAAAACGACAAAACCTATACCGAGGCATGTTGTAAACACGTTTTACCTTCGTACAGGTTTAACGCTCGTTTTTCTACCATTTTTCTGTACGGCGTATTCCTGTCGTTCTACCATGCATATTATGAAACACGTCTGTCCCTCCGTCTTCGCGTTTGTGTTCTACCTTTTCGAACCGTTGAGAAAATACCCGCGCGTATAACGCCCCGATCGAAGGGTTCGGTCGACGTGGCCGCTGACGCAATTTATGCGAATTTTTCGGACAACGCGAACAATAATTTACAAAACAAATAAAACCAAAAAAATTTTAACAAAACAAACAAAAAAAACCTATTTCTCGTGTACACTTGCTTACCTACTATAAAAAACGTACAAAGTATAGTGTATGGATTATTATTATTGTTGTACATGTTTTTTTACATTATTTGATTTGGGTAAATAGTAATATATTATAACGTGAAGGATAACCGCATTCGACCGTTTGTCGGCCATAGATTATTATTATTATTTTTTCCTCGACAATAAATATAATTAATTACTACGCGTAAGAATTTTAAAAATAAAACAAACCCGTGATTAATTCGGAACACCCTTCAATCCTATTCACCTATTCGTACGAACAAATGGAGAGGGTACAGCGGTGAACATAAGGAAGTGGTTTATAGAAACCTCGCGTGTTCCTCCATTCGGCACATTCGATGATTTGCCCCCCCCCCCGAAATAAAATATAATGTTTACAAAAATCGACTATTGGGAAAATATCAAACAACTTGAAACAATATCGAAGAGCTAGAAAAACGTTATTGAAATAAGTTATCTATAATTATTATACCGTCGTTAATTACCTATGGGTATTTTATTTCGTGATTAACGTACGTTTTTTTCCAGACATTTATAAAAAATAACTATTTTAATTTCCGGTTAAACCGATAGGTAATTTAATTTTTTTTTAATCTTATCTAACAACACTTATATATATATATAGGCGAATGAAAATTATTTAAATGAACTAGAAAAATCAATCATTATTTCTTAAATCTATTAAAGTTGAATTCATCGATTCGTATCAATCAAGAAATTTTCGAAGAAAATTCGAAATCAAGCCGCGTTCCTATTTATAAATAATTTATTTTATATAATTATATATTTGTTGCGGAAATGTTAATACTCGCGAATAAGGTAATAATAATTTTTATCTTACCTTTAAAATTGTTTTTTTTAAATAAAATTTCTCCGTGTGCGTAAGATCATTACGCGTAATGCGTGACATAACTTTTATTTAAAATTCGAAATTTCGGAATACAAAACGAAAATTCGTCATACATGTTACTCGACTTTTTTTATCCGAATAAAAACTAGACGTCTGAGATAAAAAATAAATAATATATTTTACGCCAATCTATATGCCACTGAGGAATCAAACCTTACCGAACGATTTATATTCGTGGAACAACCGTGTACGCGTGAAACTTTTATAAACTTTCGATACTTTTAAATTTGAGTTGCAACGACGCGTATTGTTAAACGACCGTTATATATAATATTTTTGTAACGTCTTACAATAAAACGAACGAATTTTTTGCATAATCATAGTGAACGTCGCTAAATTTAGGCTTACTTCGTCCTATATAACTTTTTTATTAAATAAAAAAACAACTACAAGTATTAAAATTCGATAAAACTATTACGACTTGAGTTAATTTAATATTATGATAAATTAATTATGAAAATAAAAGATCGCCGTATTTAAGTATATATATACACTCCCTAATTTATTTTACGACTACATCGCATTATTATACGAATACATACTGTTATAATATACGTTTATATTTTAAACGTGTATATTTAAAATGATATACTTGCTTATAAATAATTGCTTCAATAATAATATATGCGCTATACTTGCTTATTTTTATTGACCAAATGTGAATAGTATTGTAAAATCGTAATATACCAAAACTTAATATTATCATAGAATGGGATTAGTACGTGACTGTATATATTAAATTATAGGAACGTTTCAAGTACTAGAAAATAGATTTAAAATAATTTCGAATTTTCAAACTTTTAATAACAACTCTAAAACCACCCGATCGAACAACCTACTTTATGCATTATCTACGGCACTCGGACATTGCCTTTTTTACGAATAAGTTTAAACTTTCGACGGTATCGATGTTGTAATATTAATATATATATATATATATCTGTTTTCATGTTGTCTAATTTTTTCTCCCTATCCCCGTGATGTAATTAAAAATTCTAACCTAACCTGCACCGCTTTAAGTCACCGGAAGTCGTTTAAACAGAAATTAACGCAAAACACGTTTCGATACTAAGAAGGAATAGTCCAAGGTATGGAATAGGTAGACAAGATAAGCTCTATCCATCATATATTCTCCCGAGTTTCAACCTAAAATAGAAAGAATTGGTCGATGACGATGTAACGCAACTATGTTTAAATGAGAACTACTATTGACGCAACCACAACTGCATTGTAATGACAACAATATAATATTGTCAAATCAGGCTCGACTATATAATTAAATAGACGCCAGTTTATATTATATTTATATATTTTTAATTTATTAATCTTTTACTAATTCCGTTACATTCCTTTTCAATTAATTAAAGCTATTGTACGTATTTCTCGCGATACGAAAATAATAATAATTTATAGTATCGCGTTATTTGTTTAAAAATTAAAATCGTTAACATACGAACAAGTTAATTTTCATAAGTAGGTTAGTGTATACACTTTATGAAAAATGATTATTAATTTACAACAGAAATGGCGGAACTATAATGCAATATTTGACGCGTGTCACTCCATAGCACGCACATATTTTGTAAGTGACGCACGAACCGTTAAATTATAATTCTCCTTAAAATATAGAATATACATAAAAATAATTAATATTTTATCATCGAGAACCACTAAATATGATAATACTAAATTTTTGTGCCTAATAATTTCAAGTATATAATTATAGCACTCGAGGACGTATTTTATGAATATTGTATATATATATATATATAGTACATACATGCAACCTATAGTGACGTAGTACGTGTGAAACGTAGAGAGATAAATAAAGATGGGTTTCGAGAAAAAAATATTGAGGAAAACATATGGGCTGGTATAAAATACACACTTAAAAAAATTCCAAAAAATAAACCGAAGACGACCCATGGGCAATTGCACAACAAGCCAAATATACGACGTTTCGTAATCAATAAATGGCTAAAGTGAACAATTCATGTATGGCGAACCGACGCGGCTCGCTCATAAAAAACTAGGTAACCGGGAAAAAACCAAGAAATAGTCCTCATCAATAACGGTAGAATACCGTGGTGACTTTTGAAAACGATTTAAAACCAACGAAAAGTCGTCGAAGCATATAGGGGAGTGGCGTTTGATGGTGAGCGGTGAAAAACGTAATAGAAACGGTAAGAAACTAATCGAAAAATAAGATACCACGTGATAACATTAGATGTTTTATTTTGAGTTACCTACGATAATAGGTACATTATCGTAATATAGAATTATACGCTCTCGATATTCTCCGACCTGAAAAATAAACGTAGATAGAAAATTATAGCGTTTTAAACTTTCTTATATCTAAACAAACCAACCGAAAATTGAATACGATTTGAAATCCTAGAGGAAATTGTCGATTCAAATGTGAACAAGGCATACCGATATAACTGCTCGCACAATGTACAATGGATTACGAAAAATGGTTTATTTCGAATGAAGTTTAAAACGACCGGTGTAAAGAGATCACAATAATCATAAGCCCACATTGAACGTATAATATGAACAATAAAAAGGACGCGAAAGGTTGGTAATGTTGATCGGTAATTTCGAACAAACGGGACAAATACGCTATTTATTACGTAAATAATACACGGTGTAATACGGGATTCAGTTTGATCGAAATTGGACCATTGATCATGATCACGTGTGAAAGCATCACGAATACACCAAATGCGAATTCCGTCTTTATATTTTTTTTACGGTTACATAAGAAAACTTTAACGAATTCGGAAAGGTAACCTAACCTACAATATATGTGTAACGTATATCGGAATTTCGAATCGATAGTTCGACCAAAAAAAAGGACCGCCCAATTTATCATCTCCCTTCGTTTTCTTATTGATAATAATCTAAAAATCGCGAGCGTGCAAAAAACTCGTAAAGGTACCCTCACAAATATGATAAAGATACTTAATCGGAGTAAATCGTTAGAATACTTGCGAAACGGAACTTGACACGAACAAAAAATTCAAATACACATTATATACTCTTCGACAATAATATTTCGGTTGTTTTTTCCTATACGGTAACGTACATATTTTAAACGCGCTTACGTGCACGAATAAAATGCGATAATTATAAAAACGCGACGAATATTCGAATTATCCGAAAAAAAAAATATTAAAGAATATAATTTTTGATCGTGACACAGA